>JABJVR010049113.1:0-22739 GCA_025773905.1 Chitala chitala | reverse complement strand
AAACCAGAGCACCCGGAGAAAACCCACCAAGCACAGGGAGAACATGCAAACTCCACGCACACAAACCCAAGGCAGGAGTTGAGCCCCAGGCCTGGAGGTGCACGGCAACAGTGCTAACCACCACGCCACCGTGCCGCCATTCATGTAAGACCATTTGAAAGTAAATAAAATTGATTTGTAAAGAATAATTAAGCATTATTTTTTTCCCCATATGACAATGGCTGATGGTAGCTCTAGTATAAATTGCATTGCTACCCTGCAAATCAATTCAGTTTCTGATAAGTGCCTTAAAGATTTCCCTGCTAATATCTAAAAAATCTGAGATTTAGCAGTTTTAAAACACTTACCAAGAATAGGTGTGTCCGATGGGCTATAGCTTGGCAGTTGTTTTTTTTTTTTTTGGGGTGGAGTGGTTAATGAATGCTTCCTGACCTGTTTTATAATCATCTTCATTGGGTTTTCAGAGCCAAGAGGCTTTCGGTTTACTGTTGCAGTGAAAACATTTGAAATTATTAACTACCTTTGGACCCGAGTGCAGTAAAGCGGCAATGTTCACACAAGTTTAAGGAAAGGGAAACATGCTAAATACGTGATTTTTAACATGCCATTTTAACACATTATACTACACTATAGCTGTATTATATAGCTGGCAAAACAAGATTTTAAGATTCCAATGCTATTGAAAGAAACGTATACTTTTTAATAAATAAGTACATCATAAGTACATCAGCCCTATGTAAAGGAAGCATTAAATATTAAAAATATTTTTATGTATTATTTTGCTGTCAAACAATGCCTACCTTGTCTTTTGGCTTTTTACTTTGATTGCAACATTATAATATATGAAAAGTGTTTGAGAACATTGTCCTGTGATGATTCTACCCAGCTCTGATTCCAAAGGATGTTTGAGCATTGTAAGGCAAGTGTATTCATTTATTTTCCAAACCGCTTTAACCTGTTAAGAGTTAAGGGAAGCCTGGAGCCCAACCCAGGAGATATAGGGTGCAGGGCAAGGGACACCCAGGGCAGGGCACCAATGCACACACGCACACACACACACACAACGGGCAATTTAGAGACACCAGTCAACCTAACCTAACCTGGTTTCAGTTAGACTTGCATTTTATTATACAAACCTAGTGCAAACTTATATATGTGTAACTTTAAATACTCCTTAGACAGAGAAAGATGGCAGCTACATCCAGTAAAGAACTTTGTAACCGGAGTCGCCCACTTATAATAGAACCTGTCTCAGACTCCCCGAACAACAGATCAAATTCACCCACTGACAATCTTATCATTTTCTCTTTACACCCCATTCGAGGTGTAATGAGTTGAGATTGCCTTCTCTGCGCTTGAAAAATAATCCTAGGCACTTTGCCAGACTGTGCTACATCCCAAAGTAAAAAAAAAAAAAAAAACACTGAACAGAAGAACACCAAAGCCATGTTTAACTTTCAGGAAATCTGTAGACAGCTAAATCTCTTTTTCAGCAGTGGTTAGTCAGAGTAAAAGTGTTAGGCAATGCCTGACATTGGGACAGTAAAGCAGGTGTGATTTTTAGTCATGCATGTTGACCTCATGCCGTGAAATAACAAGCCTTTCTGTTTTAAAAGTATTGGTCTGAAAATATATGAAATTATAAAACAATGCTGTAAATAACTTAATTCGGTTGTGCCGTAATTACAGGAAACTCATTGTCATTTCATCAGAGACATTAGTGATTGCTTTCACTACACAGAGCATCGTGGACACGTGCATTTGTGAACATTTTCAATTATGTTGGTAAATAGTGCACTTGCTCGCCCACTTAATGACCAACTTGTCTGAATTTCCTGAATGCTGACCACTTTGGCGTGATACAGATGGCAAGTCCAAGGGGTATGGAAGGCTGTGTGCATTTATTCCAAGTTTCCAGAATCCACAGGCTGGAGCCTGACTTTTTGTAGATTTGCCTCTCCATCAGTATGGTGCCCTGAAGACAGAAGAGCTGTCAGAATGCTTCTATATGAATACTCCATGTGTCTTTATAAATAAATAAATAAACAAATAAAAATAAAAAGATTTAATTTTTGTTCAGCCAAACAAGTTTTTGCCACTCTAAATAAAACTAGAAGTGTAGCTAGTCTATTAATGTCAAGCTCTCTACACATTAATGTATTTGTTATGCCTCGTCAGATGCACAGCACTGGAATCTATTTTGTCTGGTTTTATAAATATAGTGGAGAACCTGCTTTGTTTTTGCAGGCACTTCATGCTAATTTTGAGTATCTTTGCGATTTTACATGTTGATTAGCTTTGACATGTTTGATTGCCATCATTGTTGGAAGAAGATTTCTCTTTAATTCCTCTTTTTCCTTTTATGCCTTTGAGGTCTAAGAGACAAATTGATTGGCCATAATCACGTATGGCAACATGGGGCTGAGATATAATGCACAATCCTGTAGAGCAGTAAATTAAATATAAAGTTAATATCATAAGCATATTTGAGCTTCTCATTAAAACTCAATAAGCTGGTCTGTTCATTCAGTGTGTAACTAAATGGAATCCAGAATAAATTAACTTTATACTTTAGGGAGGAAGAAAATGGCCATAAACTCCACTTTTGATCTTTTATTGCATTATTACATGAATTTTTTTTCCTCTCCATAACTTTTGAATTGTGTTGTAAGATTCTCTTACATTAACCATGCAACTATGTACATTTACCCCTGCAAGAGCTCATTACTTTTACAGTGTCATCATTTAAAAACTTGCTGATATGACAGTACATATTGATTAATTCCTCTCATATCAAACAGCTGACACTTTCTTAACAATCAGTCATTTAACCTATATCTATGTGCTCACTTATGTACCTACCTGTCTAACTACACTACACAGTTAGTACCATAGACAAAGCAATTTCATTTACATTATATCATCTTTAGGCATTGGATTCTTACACTATATATGTCCAAACACATTTGTTAAATTTTTGAGTGCTGCGCTGAACATCCATCCATCCATCCATTATCTGCCACTTAGCGGGCAGCAGTCTAAGACGATACACCCAGACTTCCCTCTCTCCAACTCTTCCGGGGGAACGCCAAGGCATTTCTAAGCCAGTCAGGACATGTAGTCCCTCCAATGTGTCCCCGGGGTCTCTTCCCAGTGGGACATGTCAAGAACATCTCCCTAGGGAGGCGTCCCCTAGGCATCCGAAAAAGATGCCCGAGCCACCTCTCTATGTGGAGGAGGAGCGGCTCTACTTCGAACTCATCCCTGGTGACCGAGCTCCACCCCCTATCTCTAAGGGTGTGCCCAGGCCACCCTGCAGAAGAAACTCATTTCAGCTGCTTGTATCCTAGACCTCGTTCTATCAGTCATGACCTAAAGCTCATGAACATAGGTGAGAGTAGGAACATAGATTGACTGGTAAATTGAGAGCTTTGCCTTTCTGCTCAGTTCCTTCTTCACCAAAACAGACCTGTATATCGACCACATCGCTGCTGCCACTGCACTGATCCATATGTCAATCTCACACTTCATCCTTCCCTCACTCATGAACAAGACCCTAAGATACTTAAATTCTTCCACTTGAAGCAGGGTCTCTCCTCCAACCTGCAGATGGCAAACCACCTTTTTCTGGTCCAGAACCATGGCCTTGAACTTGGAGGTGCTGATTCTCATTCCAGCTGCTTCTCACTCAGCTGTGAACTGCCCCATTGTACACTGCAGATCTTAGCCTGATGAAGTCAACAGGACAACATCATTTGCAAAAAGCAGAGATGAAAGCCTATGGTCCCCAAACCAGACTCCATCTAGTCCTTAGGTGTGCCTTGAAATTCTGTCCATGAAAATGATGATAACCAGAACTGCACATCTGTCCAGAACCAATGACAAAGGGCAGCCCTGCGAGAGTCTAACATGCACTGGGAACAGGTCTGACTTACTGCAGACAGTGTGAACCAAACTTCTGTTCTGGTCGTACAGAGATCAGACAGCCTTTAGCAGAGGGCCCCTGACCGCGTACTCCCAGAGCACCCCACACAGGATGCCATAGGGGACACAGTCGAATGCCTTCTCCAAGTTCACAAATCACATGTGGACTGGTTGGGTGAACTCCCATGAACCATCGAGCACCCTAGTAAGGGTATAGAGCTGGTCTAGTGTTCCATAACCAGGGCGAAAACCGCATTGCTCCTCCTGAATCTGAGGTTCGACTATTAGCCTGATTTTCCTCTCCAGCACTCTGGCATAAACTTTCCTGGGGAGGGCAAGGAGTGTGATTCCCCCTGTAGTTGGAACACACCATCTGGTCCCTTTCTTGAAAAGAGGGAACCACCACCCTGGTCTGCCAGTCCAGATGTACTGCCCCCAACCACCATGCTATGTTGCAAGGGCATGTCAGTCAAGACAGTCCCACAACATCCAAAGACTTAAAGTACTCAGAGCAGATCTCATCCACCCCCAGTGCCCTGCCACCGAGGAGCTTGCCAACTACCTCCGTGACTTCAGCCCAGGTAATGGACGAATAAACCTCTGAGTCCTCAGCCTCTGCTTCCTCTATAGAAGGCATGTCTGTGGAGTTGAGGAGATTGTAGAACTACTCCTTCCACCATCCAGCAATATCCCCAGTTGAGGTCAACAAATCCCCACCTCCACTGTAAACAGTTTTGGCTGAGCACTGCTTCCCCCCTTCTGAGGCGCCGAACAGCTTGCCAGAATTTCTTCATGGCCAACCAAAAGTCCTCCTCCACAGCCTCATCGAAATCCTCCCAGACTCATGTTTTCACCTCCATGACCACCGGGACTGCAGCCTGCTTGGCCTGCTGGTACCCATCGGCTGCTTCAGGAGTACCACGAACCAACCATGCTTGACAGGACTCCTTCTTCAGACTTTTGGTGTCCACCACCAGGTTCTGGGGTTGCCATCACAGCAAGCGCCAGAGACGTTATGGCCACAGCTCCGTATGGGCGCATCAACCATGGAGGTGGAGAACATGGTCCACTCAGACTCAATGTCCCCAGTCTCCCTTGGAAGGGAATTGAAGACCACTCTGACCCCACTCAATATGTTTGAGTCTGCCAAGTCGGTGCTTCCTCCTCTGCCATCAGATCCAGCTCACCATCAGGTGGTAATCAGTTAACAGCTCAGCCCCTCTCTTCATCCGAGTGTCAAAAACATATGGCCGGAGGTTGAATGACATGATCATGAAGTCAATTGTTGACCTTTGGCCTAAGGTGTCCTGGAGCCATGTGCACTGGTGGACACCCTTATGTTTCAACATACTGTTCATTATGGACAAACAGTTGCTAGCACAGAAGTCCAATAACAAAACAACACTCAGGTTCAGATTGGAGAGACATTCCTCCCAGTCACGCCTATCCAGATATCATAATGAAGTTCCTAGTCGGGGCTCCTTTCAGCACCCCTTCCAGAGACCTCAAGAAGGCCGGGTACTCTGCGCTGCTATTCGGCCTGTAGGCACAAACAACAGAGAGAGACGTATCCCCTACCTGAAGGTGCAGGGAAGCAACCCTCTCGCTCACCAGGGAAAACTACAACACATGGCAGCAAAGCTAGGGAGCTGTGAGCCTACCCCGGCCCACCACCTCTAACCATGTGCAACTCCAGAATAGAAGAGAGTCCAGCCTCTCTCAAGGAGCTGGGTTCCAGAGCCCAGGCAGTACATAGAAGCCAGCCTGATTATCTCTAGCCAGCACCTCTCAACCTCCCGCACAAGCTCTGGCTCCTTCCCCCCAGCAAGGTGACATTCCGTGTACCGATAGCTAAATTTGTTGTCCAGGGATTGGGTTGCTGAGGCCTCCCCCCGGGACTACCACTCAATCCACAATGCATTGGCCCTTTATGCTCCTTTGTGCAGGTGGTGGGCCCACAGGATGGTGGGCCCATGTCATTCTTTCGGGCTGAGCCCAGCCAGGTCCTGTGAGCGTGGGCCCAGCCACCAGGTGCTCACATGCCTGCCTCATCCCCTGGCCTGGCTCCACAGTGGGGTAACACCAATCTGGGCAACATAACAGTCCTTGATGTTTTCCATTAGCTGAACAACTAATGATTTCAAATTTTTAAAGATAGTAAGTGGATTATAGCTACTAGAATTCTAACTGATAATAATAACCTATTTCCTTAGTATTTTCTGTTTTCTTTTTGCAATTTTGTTCTTTCCACTGCTGACAGCACTGTGTTCTAACATCGCGGGTACCTGGGGACATGAAAATGTTCGCATTGCTGCAAATTTAAATGAATAAAGCAAGTTTATCAAACCAGGAACCATTAGAACCAAGTTGTGGACAAGGAAATATTTTCAGAAAATGTGCTTTTAAGTTTGCATGTCCAACAGTTCACAACAGCTATTGAGACATTATCAACACACCGCTATATTGTTGATGGTAAAGAGGGAACAATTTCTACTCTACACATGAGCACTGAGGTATTCCTGCAGTTTTCATTGCCCATGCCTCAAGGTTGATTGCCACTGTGTATTTTTAGCGTGCCGCGAGAGCGATCTGCCCTGATCAAAGGCACGTCTGCGTGCTCCGGGATGCCCATGGCTTCTCTCGGCTCTGTGCCGAGAAGGCTCGTCGCAGTCAGACGCCGGCTTGTGTCATGCTAAGAAAATTGCCTGCTGGAGCAGTGATTTCATGTACATTACAGCGGTGATTCTGCTGCTACTCCACAATGAGTGTCATGCTTGTTTTGCCTTAAAATTCCATTCCTCAAGCTTTCTTTAGCTTTTTCTGGAACTATGAAAAGTATGCACCAAGAATTACGATGAGCTTGAATAATTTTTTGTTTGAAAATGTAAAATGCGAGATAACATCCTTATGATTTGTATCAGTATTTATAAAGTGTGTGCGTAGAAATAAAGCATAACATTAAACTGAAAGGCACTCAGCACATCATTCATATGTTTTCACCTAAAGCAGAGGACAGTTTTATGTAATAAGGCAGCTTAATTAAACTTATTCTAATTTCAAAATGTGGCTTGTTAAATGTTTATTTAACATTTTATGCACCATTATAATACACATCATCAGCTGGAGATTAGGTGTTCCAGAATTCAGGGCTTTAATCCTCCCTTTACCGTGACCCACAGTGAGGCAGCAAGCCCACTAATCAGCAATGACTAATTCGGCATTTCTGCTTGTCACAAGGCTAATCGTTTTGTCCGTAAATCACCACATCTTCAGCAGGTCCGACAAGTATGTGCAAGGACTCTATTCTAATCAACCTGATGAAGGAGACAGAAAGAGTTCATGTAAATCTCAGGGGTGGCGGGAGGGCCCATTCACGTGCACGGTGAGACGCAGGACCTTGCCATCCATAATCGCTTGACTGGCGAGTAATTAATCTGGTTGAAGAAGAATGCAGCCATCTGAACAGAGGCAGGGCTGTTAGTAATGACAGCAACGTCTGGGGGCTGATGGTGCAGAAAGCCAAATGCGTACATATGATTAGCAGGAACATGTCAGATATCATTTGTAAGTGTGCCTACTGGCTTGCTGCTGAATATTTGTTATAGAAAAGGTTTTTTTTTTTTTTTTTTTACCAGCAGCTGTAGTCAATGGCGTACTACAAAACCACTTTAGAGAAGGCATGACAAAGGTTCAAAACATGACATAAAGTTATTAATTAAATAAAGGCTTCACTTGGTGTTGTTGACATTAACACCTCACAGCATTTAGCTAATTGCACTGTCAATATTTAGTTCTGTCTTTGTTTTACTCACTGTATTACCAAGTTCTCCCTTTTCGCTCTATCTGAAACCCGCAACAGAAACCAGTAACAGGCCCCAATAAGATCAAGGGAAGCATGTCGGGGATGAACATTAGCAGGTCAGAAACCAGGAGTAACGAAGGTTGACAGCATCATTAGAACACAAGATCCAGCTCAAGTACATAAAAATAGACACTGTTGATACATCATACACGCTGGAAGTTCTGTGTAGTAAACATTTCCAAAAATGTGCATATTTGACTACCAGTACTTGCCTTATTTGGAACAAAAAAAATCACTAGAAAACATTAGACGGTTCCAACCATGTCATTCTTTGATCCATCTCTGTCACAAAGGCTGCTTCTAATGCATTCAATTATTACATAACCGTGCTCAATTTCCACCCTCTGCTTTAGATGTCTACATTGTGTTACATAAATTTTCAAAAAAGGTAATCTGCATTTGTTTTTCAATGATGCGAAGAGGGTCGGGGGTGTGGGGGGGTTCATATACATAAAACATTCCTCTACCTGGCAGGAATAAGAGCTTGTCAAGTGCATGGTAGAAAAAAAAAAAACAAGATCCTCTAGTTCAGCCTTCCCATCTGTTCAATGATAAAGCTTTGTATCAGTCCTGCACTCCCAAATTCAGTTGATGGGAAGAGGGGCCCTTTTTCCTACTTACTGTCCTATCATGGGTTATCTGACAAATGGCATAACTCCAGTAGACAGTCACTGCGCATGTGATGTCTCAAACAGATTATAGAAAATTCAAGTGAAAGATTAATTATATTCCTGTTCTCCCTTTTAGTGAAGCGCTGTTAAATATGTCATCATTATGTTACCATTTTATGATGACTTTTGACTTGATTTTTTTTTTTATTTTGCATCACTCTATAGTCCTTAAAGCAATGAGTGGGACCTGCCCCTTGGTATAGTACTGGTCCATTCATTCTATACCACTTATCCAATTCAGGGTCATAATAAGCCTGGAGCCCATCCCAGCAGGCACAGCACAGTGGACACCCCGGGCAGGGCACCAACCCACCACAGGGCACACACATACACACACTATGGGCAATTTGAAGACACCAATTAACCTAACCTGCATGTTTTTAGACTGTAGGAAGAAACCAGAGACCCTAGAGAAAACCCACCAAGCACAGGGAGAACATGCAAACTCCACACACACAAATCCAAGGGGAGAATCGAACCCTGGGCCTGGATGTGTGAGGTGACAGTGCTAACTACCACGCCACCATGTCACCCTCCAAGGTGCTAACCACCACGCTACAGGAATAAATGCATATTGTAGACATTAAAGGCATATAAAGTACCAAAACAACATCAAACTGCCTCCATACATCAGTAGCTTACAAATGTAGCAATCATCCTTACCAAAAAAGCAAATTAAATTTACACAGCAACAAATTATGCACGACAACAATTCAGTCATTCAGTTATATAAAAGCCCCATTGGGAAACATTACTATACAAGATAAAACCAGCCAATACATGAACTGCATCTATTAATCCACTTGTGTGGAAAGACAGACTGAGCAACATATGCTAGTTGCAGAATGGCAGGTTCAGGTGGCTGCTAAACATACAGCGCCTGCTCTACATTTGCTTAGTGTTATAATGCATTGTCACCCTATGGTGGCTTTACTGGGAAGAGCACAGTCTAACAATATCCTGAATTATATAGCTATTTTCTACTTTTAATAAAGAGATTTCCTGAGTTGTATATTACAGATGAAGAGTGGTTCTCTGATGTACAATAACCGTGTTCTTTTAAATGTTCTTGTCAACTCCAGCACTATCCCAATAGCACTTTCGCGAAACACACAAATGTTCCGTAACCTCGTATAAACTGGAGGAGAGTGACCTAATAATGCCTTATAGAATCTAATGTTAAAAAAAAAAAAGCCAAAGTTATAATGCACGAGAGTACTGAATGTCCTGCCTCAGAGCCACATGGAGATTAGTGTAAAAATAAAAATGTGTTTACCACCTAAAAATACGTTAGAGAAGAATTTAATAACTGAGCAAAGACACCCAGAAGTACTTTAGTCCAAGTACACCAGAGGGCTATGTAATAAAGCTGTTATTTATTTATTTATATATTTATATATTTTTTACTAAAACTACATTTACTGAGGTTTGGCATTTGCATAGTAGCTGTTTGAAAAATTAAAAACATTAAATTTGGCTTCTCTCATATTCAGCAGCAGGAGGTGGGATATTTTTAATAGGCTTAGCATGCACGCGGATAGGAGCAGGTAACCTGCAGAAATAATGTTTTTTACAAATTTTCTGTCATAAAGAAATAAGAGAAAAGCACGATGAGACCTTTGTTCTTTTTCTTGTCTGAACGTAATGACAAACACATAACGAACATGAAACTTTGGGATTTTACCCGAGATGATTCATGGTAATATACTAGCATTTAAAAATAACATATAGGGAGTTTAAGAGAGCATTATCTCGTGACAGAGGTACCCAATGCTGTGATCTAGCAAAGTAACTGTTTGCTGAAGGTGAAAGACTAGTGGTTTTCAATATCCTTTTTTTTTTTTTTTGTATTGCAATTTTTGATGTTTATTTTGTTGTATGCCCAAATTAATTAATTTATAAATTTTTGCTTTTAGGGCAAAACAACCTCTCACAGACCTCTTCACAGATTGTGCCTGTGTTAGAGAGATAGAGAGAGAGAGAGAGAGAGAGAGAGAGAGAGAGAGAGAGAGAGAGAAAGAGAATGGTCATGGAGTAGGTGAGGCACTGCTGTTCACAGGTTCTGCACACACGGCCAGCCCTGCTGTAACATGCTGAAAACCATGAGAAATAGCCATGTGGGGATGAGGATGAGGTGTATGAGGACCTGGGTGCCATGGTGACATGCAGGAAGCCTCTGTTTCAAAAATCAAATCAAATTTCTGGGCCTCACTACAATCATTGCTTTTTTCTTTTTTTTGAAAATAACTAAGAGTTGATGTAGATTTTCTATATTTTTAAACAGAACTTTGTCTAAGACCTACTTTTAGGCTAAGTACAGCATTGCTTGATTAAATACTTGAAGGAAGTTATTATGAAAGAGTTACTTTGTGTTTTAAGGTATTGAATGATGGATAGCAAATGCAAAAAATACAATAAGTACAATGAAATGGCAGGGCTGTCAAAAGAGACATGCTGAGGTTTTAGGGAGGCGGAGTGCCTCTGTCATGGGAAGGAGCTCTGATACAGACAGGCATCCAGCTGTCCATTTGACAATGACGGACATGTGAGAGCAGTGAGCAGTTATCCATTCCAGAGTAACTCCATGCTGGTGTAGTGGAGGTACATCTGCCACAGTAGAAACCCCTGGATGTTATAGGACAAGATCTGATTAGTGATTAGGGACCTGGGTCATGTGCTCAACTAGCTGATCCTTGTCTGGTAATTTTGGAGTGTAGCTAGTGGTTTCTACCTCGGTGGAGCTGTCCCAGTTACACCACTATCAATCAAAGATCCCAGGTCACAAAATTTTGGGAAACAATTAGAATAGCTGGGAACCATCAAGAAGCAGGATAAAATGCATATTTATTTTACCACTTTCATATGAAATGACATCTGTGGAAGAGAAATAACTGGCATGCACCATGCTCACAAAGAAGTCCCTTTTACATGGAATTTTACTTATTTTCTCTCCTGTAAATTTGCTCTGAAAATCCAGGCCAAAAAGAAAAAAAAAACTTCATAAATCCAAAAAGTCTGAAAAAGCTTATAGTCCCTTAAGCTGAGAGAACTCTTTTGCTTTCTTCTTTTAAACTCACCCATAATTCCCAGCACCCCCGCACCCCTCACCCACACTTCCGCTGGACTTCCAGCATGTCGAACTCCATCCAGCCTGTCTCTGCCCTCGCCCAAGTGTGGCTCCTTCTGCTGTAGGAGGCTGGTATTCTACTGTTCCAGAAGCTGATGTGTTATTTAAGCAAGTGACATTGTTCGTATGTGGCCATTAATAAAGCTAATAAAGAGCCAGTTGCTCACTGATTTGTATTAGGAAAGACTTACTGTGCATATGAGGTAAAGGACCAGGATATTGCATTGGTTCCCATGTTCAGTTATCCAGGCAAGGATTGTTTATGAGACAATCAATGGCTGAAATGAGAGTCTGACACGACCCATTTTCATGTGAGTGTGCAGAAGTTAATTTAGCTATAGCCTATATGTCCCAGAACATATGACACCTTAACATTTAGCTTGCACAGCATGATAAAGACTGCTTTTACCGCGTAACTGCAGTAAAGCCATCAAGGTACAAGCGGACAGATCTGGCATTAGATTGAACCTGACACTTACAAAATGTGCCAGTTGATGGAAATATTTTCTTCAGTCCACATTCTCTTCAATCAAAGCGACATGGGTTTCAAGGGCTTTCTCACATGGTGATTGGTGTGTAGTGAATTCGCTTACTTAAACGTTACACTTAAATGAAAATGCCAGTTCACTTCAGCTGAAGGAGAGATGCACTATATATCTCCCCACGGAATCCATTAAACCACTTGTGCACTCAGATGAATTTCCATGAGTTCCATGTATGATATTACACATCTTCCATGGTTACATATTCGGAGTTCTGCTCTTCGAAACAGATTTTCAGGCCACAAGAGCTTCCGTGAGATCCCGGTGATTCTCATCAGGACCGGAGTGTCCCTCTCACTGTGGGACCAGACACAAGGGGCAGGCCGTCAGCACCTGTCAGCCCATGCTGCCCTGCTCAGCCATCCTTGTGTTATTGTAATCTTCAACCGCTTACCCTGCCGCCACCAAAGGCTCCCTTAAGGGTCTGGCAAATCGCACAGAGTGAGATGATGAAAGCTCGCACCCCCGTGGGGTGGGGAGTATTTCCACTGAAATCCACAGCGGAGGAAGGGTGGGGGGGTGGGTATTTGCCAACCTTAATCTGTCCATAGAACTGAGATTCCTTTACTTGCCATTGAGAGTCTGACAATGCATTGACCATTCTCTTTTTTGTCTTTTGATGCAGTGCTGCTTTAGTAAATGCAGTGCAGGAGCCATATTTAAAACTGTTTACATGTTTACTGGGCTTGTCCTGGTTAGTGTGACATCCTTCTACTGGTCAATTTATAAAGTATCAGATAGCTGTGTGCACTACATAGGCATTGATGGATGTGAAACATTATTTAAAACATATAATATTTGTATAACTATAGCTTCTTCATATCTGTGTATCTGCTGCCTGCTATTAAGCTAGTGATTCAATGGCACCTGCCTAATGCGATTAAAAAAGCTACAAACTACATATAAACTACATCCTGCAGGCAAAGCACATACTGATGTACGATAAACACTTTAATTCAATAGTCAATCCATAAAAACAGCAGTATGAAAAATAAACAAATAGAGACAAGCACACGTGTATCCAGCTCATTCTGATGCTCTGGTTTTCAGCCAACTGTCTAACACATTAACATCAATGCACACGTTTGAAATTTACCTGTTTACCATCAAACCTGCCCAGAGGCCTGTAAGGTCCACTCCAGGTGTTACGGATCTTTTGCTGGAGGGGGGGGAATCAAAGTTACACAAATTAATGCCATTGTCTTTCTGAAGAAGTGCTTATACAGGCTGTTGCCAATGGTATAAAATAAATAAATAAATAAATAATAATAACAATGAATAATAATAATACTTTAGAGGATTTTGAGGAATGGAATGAGGAAAACATTGTTTTATGAAAACATAATGTGGAAAACATTAGCTGAGAAATAAATGCAATTTCACTACTGTTCTCTCCAAAATATTAAATAAATAAATTAGTAGAGAAAGAAAACATTAAAATTAGCATATGTATTCAGGGTATGTGACTGTTAAAAAAAAAAATTATTGTAAGATAAAGAAATAAGGAGAGTAAAGGCAACCCCTTTACATATTATCATGAAGCATGGTTTTTTACTCGTCTATGTGAGAGAGCTGGCTTTCGCTCTGTACTTGAAAGGGAAACAGACCTGGAACAGCACAGCATCCCTCACCTGGAGTCCCAGAGTGAGAAATAAAAGAGAGCTGAACTTTCTGGAAACAATCAGTGTCGTGTGGCTGACTGGGGGTTGGAAAAGCAGGGTTTCCTGTAGGACTTGAAAATCGTTTCCATCACAGCGCATACTTCTGTCATAGGGAATGAGATGCAGAGAAGCTCACTGCTGGGCAATGTGGCTTTGTTTACCTGCATCTGTTCCTCCTGTTTGCTTTCTCAGGTGTAAAAATGTATGCTGAACCCATCCACACTGGACAGTAACTCTGCACGGAAGTTAATTTATTATTTAGAAATAATAAAAATCTGATAACTGCATTACTTAAGATTTGAAATTTTATTCTGTAGAACTGTATTAATCCCATGGGGAAATTGCTTCTCTATATTTAACCCATCCCCCAGGGGAGCAGTAGGCTGTTATTATTCAGCACCTGGGAACTCGGCATTTGAGTGTCTTGCTCAGGGACACACCTGACACCTGGGGTGGGATTTGAACTGAGAAGCTTCTCTGTCTTCACCTGATGTTTTACCCATTGAACCACCTGGCCACAAGAGTAGTGTGAAAATATATACTAACGTCTCTGAATTTTTCATTAATGATGGCGACCTAATTGGTTTAATCCAGCACATAATAATAATAACACTTATTATTATAATTTTTTTTTTAATTTTTTTTCCCCAAACTGCTTATTCTGTGTAGAGTTACAAATCACTGAGCAGGGTGCCAGCTAATCACAGGGCACAATAGCACATGCAGGGGGCAATTTGGAGGTACCAGTCAACCTACAACACATATGTTTGGAGGAGGAACCAGAGTACCAGAAGGAAACCCACAAAACTCAGAGAAAACATACAAGCTTCCCCTCACAGACTCAAGGTGAGATTTGACATCAAGCTCTGGAGGTATGAGGCAACAATGAGAACCTCTGTACCACCACATCTGTATCACCACATCCCCGTCTTAATTCTATTATTATTACTATTATACTAATACGTACAGATGTTTCCCAGATTAATTATGCATTTCATTTCCTCTCAGCCTGTTCTGCTATCCTACAAACTCGTGCATGTCTATATGTCTAAGGTTTTTCATAACGGTGAACAAAACAATGCCGATACGCAACCTGCTGTCGTTGCCTTTTAGCATCATTGCCTATTAATTAGATGGTTGATTAGCAAATAAGAAAAAAATTAATTCATTGCAACTTTGCCTTGGTTCCTTGTATAATTTAGAATGTGTTGTATTTAAACAGTGTCTGAGCTACAGTGCAGTCGCTGCATTATGCCATAACCTCCTACAGCTAAAAACGTGTTTTTTTTCTGCCATGATATGTGCACATCATGCAGAAAAACAAACAGGAAGAAGTGGTTGTAGAGCCCAGTTGGCTTCCCCTGGGGGCCAGACTGTCGCACTGTCACAGAGCTAATTACTGGGCAGAGTGGTCAAGACATGCTAAGGTAGGGATAGCTCCGTTGTCTGGTTATTTTATTTTATTTCTCCTGGTGAGTAAGAGACACTGGAATAAATATGCTGGCAGCCCTATATATCAGATATCACAGTGTAGAAGATATCACAACAGTACAAGGAGGGGGGAGTTTTTTTCTGATATCCTTATCACCAGACATGGGTACTTTCCTCCAGTGCGGACCTGGAGTGGAGAGCTTACCCATGGGCTATCCTGGCATGGTTTGTATGGGCACGGATATGCCGAAAGGGGAAAGGTTTAGGATATGGGTTGGGACAGAGACAAGCTGCTTGAAGGATGTAAGCAATGGATAATTGATCAGAGGTGGATAAGCAGAAGGCAGGTGCTGAAAGTCATCTAGAAGAATCAAAAAATATCTGTACTATTGACATGGCTGGAATCCAGTTGTAAACAAATTAGCATGTACTGAGAGGTGCAGGCTTTCCATGAAAGAAGCTGAGTTAATGTTCTACCAGTTTTACAAAGATTTGCTTTGTAAGCATGAAAATTCCTGTGTATTGTAGGTTATTCAATTTATAAAATTACAATAACATCTTTTCCGTAGTATGATGTTGCAAATTAAATTCATAAAGTGAGATTTCACTCAGACAGAGCAATTTCTTGTTCAATTACTGCATTTATTTTCATATTTAATTTCTCTTAATGCTGGCTTAATCTAGATTGCCACATAGTATATTGCATGTATTACACTCTAATATATGTTGTTTAGCAACAAAATGTACGAAAAGTAATGCCATTTAAAGTGATTGAATGAGAGGAACCATCTTTGGTTCTGCATTAAAGTATGCTTACTGCAAACAACCAGCCGCACTGACATTTAGTTATGACAAGTTAATATACATCTTTACAGTTTAATTATTTATTATGTGACAAATTAGGATAATGAACAAGAATTATGATCATATACATTCTTTATTGTTGGATTGCATTAAAATAAATAGGCATGAGCGTTAATCCATTTTATGATGTCATACCCATGTGCTGATAGATGTGCAATCGTACAAAAAACAATTTAAAAATTAAACAGCAGAAAAATAATTTTAAGATTATGAATTGCTGCTCTTGTATAACAAACGTACCAACAAATATATCACTGTAATTTATAATTCTAAAATGTAGCGTGGAAATAAATACGTGTGTTGCTGGTTCTGGGTTTTATTGCATTTTGCAAGAGAAACATTGGTTACAAGCAATATATTTACAGCAGAATAAACAAGTGAATATTGTACTTCTTGATTTTTCACGGTGAGGGCGTGATGGCCTTGTTTTGCACTGCTTGACAACCCTTTAATATTTTAGGTGGTGATATGAAAATACTTAAGAATTGCAAATGCAGCTGTTAAAGGATTTGGGTGTTTGGGGATGAGACATCCTGTTACTAGAGACATGAATGTCAACAACTGCTGCACAAAACCTTGAGGTAAAGATAGAGGCTGGTTTTACTTTGAAATCATTTACATGGGCCATTGTTTTTAGCTATAGCACAGAATTGCCAGTTTTCTCTTTTGGAATTTATTTTTGATTTTTAAAATAGTTTTATAAAAGCTAATGGCAATATCCCTTTGTGCTTTATGTATGCCACCAATAATACTTTATTTTTTGATTGATTTATATAAGGAAAAATTATCTATATACATGCATGCCTGTGCACACATGTGGAAATGTGTGTATGTTTGCTAATTTAAAAACTATGACAGTGCTGTCAGCTGTCGGACATTGACGCCATGACATTGGCGTTCTGCTGAATTGCTTGCAGTTCCTCACTCTCTGGATGAACTGCAATCCAAGCTTCCCTGTTTGTTAAATTATTCTTATAGTACAGTTTATCTCATGGCTCTGAAGCTGGACTGCCATCTGAATTGTCATCTACGATGTCTGTCACTTTTTCAGTCCGTCATGGAAGAACACATCTGCTCTTACAGAGAAAGCAGTTGTTCTAACTCTTATAGCTGTGCTTGAGCTCCCAGCTGTATTTTCCCTGTAAGAAAGTTGAGTTTGCGGTCCAACACAGCAAAACACTGACATTTCAACCTGGTGACTGGCAAAGTCAGGTTTCTGGAAAAAGCCAATTTGCTAAAATTATGTCAAGGGCTGTCCAACATCAAAGTGATTTTACCCTCCTTTCAATGCTTTTAAAAAGTCTTGTTTCATTACACTTTTTTTCCAAATGACAGTCCTGCCAATCCTCTAAAAACCACTGCTTCTGCAGTTTCAACAAGAAAAAAAGAATGTGAAAGGTCTGTGGTGTGTTGGGACATCAGAAATGTCTACATCCTTCACAACTGCACCCAGAACAGTCTAGACCAGAGATAATACAGTAGACTGCTGGGCAAAAGGCTTAACACCCCAGCATCAGGAACAGATCCAATCCGATCCAGTCAGATTTTCACTGCTCCCTGGAGCAGAGCTTATCCTGGTCATGTGATCACCAGTCTCTGGCACACATAGTCTTCCCCTAAACTGAGGAGGCTCAGCGGGAATGCATGACTAGAGGAGTGGTTGTCAAGGTGGAAGACACACACAAGACTAGAAAACTTTTAAAGGTCTTCAAGGTCAGAGCAGGATTAGTTTGAGAACAATGCTCAATGTTCATTCTGCATGGTTTATTTTTTATGTGAGCTAAATTATTTACCCTTTTTTCATTAATGCTGCACAGCTACAGCTCAATGTCAAATTTTTCTAGTTGAAAAACACAAATCCTTTTGTTTGAATCAGTGGACCATCTCAAGAAAGTGTCTCCAATGACAGCTCCCTCCCCCCATTCATTTATAAGTCACTGGGTCAATAGTTCCATTCGCCATGTTTGAAATGCATGGGACCCTGGTATCAGGTAAAGAGAACCAAGATGTGATGATAATCAGCATTTCTCCATCACACACTCTGATTTATTTGGTTGGCAAGTGTTGAGAATCCATAGTGTGTCAGTGCAGACAAATGTTTTATTGACAGTGCATTTCCTTGTGCGGACATCTCTAGCAAATGGAAGGCCTGGTGCACAGCAGACAGGTCGGCTCTTTACATTCTGAATTGTCATTAAGGAGTCAGATAGATGACATTAACAAGCCACACTCTCAAAAACCTGGACATCAGCATTTCAAGTTTCACCTTTTAGCCCTGAGGTTACCCGTTTGGCACAATTTATTGCTGTCCACATGCTTTGTGCACGGTTAATGGTACTTGCAATATACAGGAAACCTACAGGCATGTTGCATTTCCAGCTTTTTGACATGCCACTGCATAGGAATGAGTATCATCAATAAGATTTCAACATTAATCTTATGGACACTAAGACACAAACATTTACAGGATTGACAGACAAATAAGAATGGTTTGACCATTAAAATGTCTGTATTACTTTATTTAATTCTTAGATGTGATCACTTCAGTTTGCTTACAACCTCAGCAGTGCAATTTAAATCATTAAGAAATATGTCTTGATTTCTTCCTTTGCAAAGGATTAAATGAGGATTTTGGAGGAGGCAGATCTCCCTCAGGGAACTTCAGTGTCAGAAGGGATTATGTTGTGTAATCATTTTGTGAGACTGGCAACCTATTTAATTGTGCTCTGCAAACGATATTATAGCAATTCATGTCAGTTGTACGTGTTAAACGTTTTATTTAGTCTAGGCACACATTTGCACAAGTTAAAAGATGTAGGACTTCCACATTCTGTCGCTTACTGAGGATGAAACGCCACGGTTTCTCATGGAAGCGAAATGTGCACACAGGAAGGGACAAATGTTCTGTGTAAATTGATTCCGCAAAATATTTTAACCAAATTACAAGTAGTATAACGTAAAAGGTTAAGATAGAAATTGATTACTGTGATCTAGACTTTTTTATTGAATACTATTGCGATTACTGTTCAAAGCTTTTTTTAAAAAAAAACAGTTAAACCATTTGTCAGTTTCCATAAAACGCATTAAGCACTTAGTATAAAGCAAGCCCATACGTGCTTTTGATGAGGCTCAGAGACACGTGTCGCGTTAGTTTGCTATTTTGCTGGTGACTAGTAAAAAAAAAAAAAAAAACTGGCTCAGTAAATCATGAAACTTCTCGCTTGAGACTTTCACCTACTGTCCTTGCTGATCCTACTTAAATTGTGCTGAACACACGCCCCACTCAACAGACGTGTTGGAAATAATTTATAACATGACAATCCTGTTATAAGATTTATTCGTTTAAGACGGCAAGAAAGGATTACTCGAGAATTAACAGCAATCTAAGCAGAACGGGCTCGCACGTTCCTCTGTGACTGCGGAGCACTTCTGTATTGGATACTGACTTCCGAAGAGTTGCACACCTTTCATCTCAGTGAGACAATGTTTTACTTCGGCGCCTAAGAGACCGGATTCTCTGAAGCTTATTGGATAAAGTAAGTGATTAAGACGTCGATTTATGTTGAATGCGGTAGCACTTGAGTTTGGTTAGCCCATATTACCACATAAAGTCTGACCTTGTCAGTTATGAATTCATGCTGACATAATAACGACCTGGAAAGCGACAAATGCAATAAAGGCTTGGCTTCCGGCACGCCTTGCTTTTGTGTGCTCAGTAAATTATAATCAATCGTTTTACCGACAGAGGCTGATGACAGTCTCACCTCCTGAAACGCTATTGAGTTTCAGACAAGGATAGTGGTTTATAATAAAACGGAGTATACCATATATAATGTTTAATCATGATTACAATGGCCAGTGTTGTGACCTATGAATTTATAAAAAATGTAATTATCTCAGATTTGCCTTGGTACCGAACACGATAGCATTTTGTTGAACCTGTAGACGAAAATGTAAATAACTATATATACATATAGTAACTGACCAAGGGCACGATCGGGGCTTCAACTTGGGTCACGCGCACCAAAGACAAGGGATTAGCCCACTGTGCCAAAGACTCACATCTCTGGCTCCAGAAGCCAATCGGTCACTTGTTTTCAACCCTTGGGGTGACATCACCGTCCATGCAGCCAACCCCCGCCACATGCGGCAGTCACTATACTGCCCCCTTCATGGCCCCTTGTCCTTGTAACCTTGTCCTCACTCCGGACAAAACATCTCGTCCCACTTCTGACCCCATTGAAACGGACTGAGAGCGCTATGGGGTCTCGAACTCGGGTTGCCCGTAACAAAGACAAGGGATTAGTCCGCTGAGCCAAAGACGCTGGCTCCAGAAGCCAATCGGTCACTTGTCTTTGACCCTTGGGGTCACCATCTATGCAGCAGACCCAACACCACACGCGGCGGTCACTTTAATATATATATATATATATATATACACATAAGGTCGCAGTGCAATTTTTTTTTTTTTTTTTTTTTTTATGGTTACAAGGCCTATGGTTCAATGCAAGAAACATTTACATTGTAATAGTGCAAAACAGACAGATATGCTTTAAAAATTGGAAACTAAGTGGTGCAAATGCCTGCTTTTCTTTTCGCATGCTTTATATACAGACAGTCGGAGATGGCTGGCATAACAGTGTGTGCACTGGTCTTCATACCAAACGTGTAAAAGGCAGGGAGATTGATGTTTAAGTATTTCTCTGTTTTACTGCTGTCATGTTAAAGTTTGCGTTTTTTGGAATTTGTCTTGGTTCGCTGTTAAACGCACAGGTGACCGAAAGTAATAGCATGGATGCGAAATTAGGTCAGTCATAACAGCTTGCTGTTTTTGTTATAGGCAGACTAAAGGGGATGTAGTTATTGAATAGCAGTGATTGAATACCCAGTAAGGAATGTTGCTTTAAAAAAAAAGAGTATGTACGCTATGAAATGTGAAACTCAAGTTGCATTGTCTACCACCATCCTGAATTTGTGTTGAAATTTTATTTCGTCAATGCTATATTGCGAACACTACTTATGGAACCATCACATGTACTGTTACTAAATAAGCAGTAGATTTTGACAATGCAAACTCGAGTTTTAGATGCTGTCAGTTTGGAAGAGATTGGGAACAAGGGGCAAGCAGAGATTTAAGTGAGGAGAGGAAGTTTAGGCCATACTGTGCACAACAAAACATTAAAAACTGATAAATACAGCACAGTGCAAAACACAAACTGACAAACAGGTGCAGACAGTCACAGTGGCTAACGAGGGACTGAGACAGGACAACCACCACCGTGTAGGTTGTGACAGATGCATGCAAATCGATTTGTAGGAAATTCCTGTTGAGGTAACGTTATTCTTAGATAACTTGTGTCTCAAACTCTTTTTACTTAAATTAGCCATGGTAAATGGTTTAGGATCCCTGCCTCATCGCTGTTCGCACCTAGTCAGCAGGACGGAAAGGAAATATCCATACGATTTTATGCATTTTATTCATTATTGATGCAGTTCTTTGATGTTGTTTGGGCTTGAGAAAATGTGAAGAGGGAAGTAGAAAAGAAAAGAAACAGCCTGAATACCATCTAATTTATTTGCCTTGTTCTATGAAAGTAACAAAAATTGCCATGAGGAATCTTACTGGGGGGTGGGTTATGAGAATTAAGGTGGATTGTTTTAAGGAGCTCTTATCACTACCCTGTTATGGTCTTTTGAATAATTGTTTAACAAGGTACCCTTCTTCCACCCCCCCACCCCCCCATCCTCCAGAATGGGTCTCTGTCCATCTTGGCAGGATCTCCTAGCTTCAGAAACATATGGCCTTAGCATGAACACTATCGGACTTCGATGGCATACTTAATGTAAGTGGATGTGAAGGACTTGTAGCAGCAGCACCCATAAATACAGCACCTTTGAGCTATTGCCCATTTTGCTACTGACAGCGCATCTTCTCTGACATCCATGTAGCAATCCCATAACAACAGCAACCGCTGAATGTAGGGTGGATACCAGGAGATGGCGTAAAATGGATGACGGTGAGGTACCTGTTATATGACCTTTCTCGGTTTATTGCGCTGGCTATGACACGTCTACAGAGGCAATGTTCAATAAACCTAAGATAGTGCCCTAAGGAGTGGTTCATTTTGTCCCTGCTCCCACAGCTGCACAGCTCCAGGTCAGAGGAGGACTGTCACAGTGTTATGTTTACAGTGCTGCCTGTGACCACCGTAGACTTTGCTCAGTAGCCAGTCCATTGTGTAGGGACATCAGCTTGAACCACCTGAGGAATTTGCATGCTTAATTTGTTCTACTGATTCAATAGTTAGAGTTCTAGGCAGCTCCTTTTCTGGTATCAACAGTTGGTAAATGTTTGCAGTCATTGTCCAATGTAGATATTTGGCCAGTGCTTTGGTTTAAAGCCTAATAATTTTGAATCTGTTTAATGGATGTACTTCCAGGGCTAATGAGGTGGACTCCCTACAGACACACAATGCAAAATACTGATAAAAAAAAAAAAACAGGCTAAACAATAAACTAACCATATTGTCGCTGCATATGAAACATTGAGATTTCAACCTTAACTGAATTAACGTCAGCACTTCCTGTAGACCCACCACCTGCAGGAAGGAGCATAAGGGGTCGGTGCATTGTGGATTGGGTAGCAGCCCTGGGTGG
>JABJVR010049112.1:0-22744 GCA_025773905.1 Chitala chitala | reverse complement strand
CCCCGCCCCCGCCCGCCCCCCCCCCCGGAAAGACCAGGGGCTTTCTCGATTGCTGCTTTCAGGAGCTGTTAGCTCAGTTGTGATAGCGTGGAGACGCAGCTCAGTTCCGGCTCGCCTGCCTGGCGCTGTCCAGCTGAGAGTCATTAAGCCTACTGATGACAGTCCCTCTGGGTCTGTGCTGACTGCGCTTACCCATCGAAGCAGACGGAGACGGAGGCGCGGGGCCGCGCTGGGGATCGCAGCTGAACCATTTCCATCTGTCTATCCGTGTCCGTCTGTCCGTCTCTTACTGCTGTCTCTCAGTTGCTTAGCGGGTCTCGGTCATACAAGTAAACTTTTCACACTGTTTAGTCAGTGGCTCTAAAGGAGACCTACAATTCCCCTCACAGGTTTTGACACGGCATGTATTTTTATCTTATATCTATTTGAATCCATAAAGTTATTTGGGCACTATGGGAATATTTAACACATTGAGTGTACCTCTACTGGGCAATCGTTACAGCTGCGTGTGCTGTAGAAGCTACAGAATAGATATAGTGGTTGGCACATTATACATTACTGTATAAATTGTAGCCTACGAAATGGCAACATGGGCAGGCTAATGACTCAGACATATAAATAAAGTATTTATCCTGTCAGGTCAGATTTGACTGCAATGTTTCAATTATCTCCTCTCTGGTTCCACTGTATGCTGAGGTCAATGGCATAGGATGTTAAAAATACAAATTAGATTATGTATGGTGGGACTGCTGAGCTTTTTATAATAAAATGGAATGAAATGTAATGTTTTCTGTTAGGCAAATAATAAATGTGTCCTACTGATGGAACGATACTCAAAAAGCAGCCTGAAAGTAATAAAGTTAAGTTGATCCAGGGCTCTACATATCTTCCTCACAAATTATCAGGACAAAACTGTATCTTTCTCTTCCCACTGGTTTAAATTGGCTGCAACAGGACAATCAAGGACATCCTCACGCAGCCAGTGACCTCACAATATTGTTTTGCTCCTAATAAACTCTAAATGTTGTAGGTTCTTAATATTTCGTTCTTGCACATGTTGAGGGACAGTTGCTGTAGAGTTTGGTTGTGGTCGCGTCCATTAAAAATATTTTGCTGTGCTCCCAGGGCTCCTAAGCTTGTTGCTGGAAAAGTCTTACCAGATTCACTTTGTGTTTTATATTGTGTGTTTTCATGTGTACGTTGCATACTGCGTGTTCATGTACATGTGAGACTGCATGCTGTATGTTCATGTACATGCTGTGAGAATGCATGCTGTGCACATGAATTTGCCCATTGTTTACTGTTCTGAATATCTATAAAAACGATTGTGACAAAATTCAGAACAGACAGTTTGCACTGTATTTAAGATTCGTCACATTATGACTAAGTTACCAACAATGTCAAACAGAGAGTGAGTAAGATAGTGGCTCATTCTCACTCGTCAGAAGTTAGATTTGTCTTGATTCATTTTTCCCAGTTGGGAATAAGGTGGACCTGACAATGTAAGGCTCTAAGTACAAAGACGCATGAAGTGAATTGTGCTGCGAATTACTGAGATTACAGCTCCCTGCTCTGTGACGTACTAAGAGAATATACCGCATTACTCAAATCTGTGGGGAGGATGTAAAACGTTGTACTGTTAGAGGTGGTAATCTGCCCACCCTGTTTGCATTTGCAGACCTTGCTCCCGGTGCATCGTGGGACCACTCACTCGCATGGCCTGGGCTTGTCGAGGAAGCACTTGGCCAAAGGCCGCTCTCTCCCCTCATATTTTCCACTCCACTTCACCGCAAAAGAGGCCACTCTTGAAAGAACAATCTGTTTTTCACTCCGCTCTTTCATAGGGGATTCGGAGCAGCTCTGTATAGAAGAGAGGTTTATTTTCTGTTCTTTGTTTAGGGGCTGCAGTAACAGAGTGCTTCTCTTTATATATGTATAATGCCACATGAGGCTGCCGGGCTGGAGAGGACGGGCTTTGTTTTTCCATGTCCTCGGTGCAGATCCCGAACATTCCTGCCTCGCACACACACAGCAGTAATACGCTGACTCTTTTTCTACAGTGCTACGGGGCGGTGCTCTAGAGAGGGTAGGCATGGTTTACCCCCCTCCCTTGTTAATTTGTTGCAAGTGCACCCCTAACCAGTGCTACATTTCAGTTGAACCAGCACCCACTGTTTTTGCTAGTGCTCTGTTCATTACAACACACATTAAGTTATGCAGATGTAGTACCTCTTTGATCGAGGTTATTGTAGGTAAATATGAAGCTCTTATAAAAGAACAAAAACCCTGAACAATATCCCACACGCAAATGTGCAAAGCAGGATGGGTAACAATATAGCTTTTCTTCTTTGTGTTTAAATCACAACTGATATAAAAACCCTGACATTAACTGTACAAAAGAATCAAATATGATACACTAATTATCTTTGTATGACCTGACATATCTAGTAATGAGTTTATATAAGACCTTTACTGAAGAGTTGTTGACTCACAGAAATCAAACCTATTTTATTAAGAGCTTGGTCTCTTTGTTCTGTCATGCTGGTTGTGTTTATGATTTTCCCAGCTGGACCAGAAGTACATAGGATTTAACATTAAATCAGCTGTTAGATGTAAATGTGCAACTGCAATTTCAGTGGCTTCACCTGCTGGATTCCTCGACAATGACTTGATAAAATATACAGGGATGTGGTGTGAAACCTCTTGGCTGAGAAAGCTATTTGTTGACTGACCTATTTAATTATAAAGGAGTGCTTTAGTGATTGACAGTGCTGACGAAGGAAACGCCCCAATGGATTCTGGGAATACCCAGACTCAAAGCCAGGAACAGTGATCTTTATGGAAACTGTTGCAGGAATTAAATAGAATAAATTACCTGACAGTTGCCTCCCCACCACCCCTCAAAGTCAAGGACATCTTCCACATTCCCAGACCTGGGGGTCTTATCGTATATAATGGTTTCATCATGCTTGCAATGACAATAGTTTGTGAGCAGTTACAGTAAATTGGTTTTGACTGTGGTTTATAATAAGGCTATAAATTGGTGTAGCATAATGCATTTTTCTGTAAGGGTTATATTATAAACTACAATCTGCCCATATAAAAACTTGATTCATTTTAGCAAGAAGTGATTTACTGTGATGAGTCTTCCATTAACAACATTGCTGAGGTAGTTGTTTTGGAAAAGCATTATACCAGAAAGGCTATTTGTGTAGGAGGTTAGAATGAAGGTTGGTCTGCCACTTGTACAGGTGTTTCTGTTTGTTTTTTGTTTTTTAGCAGTAGACCTTTAATTCATTTGTAGGCATTTGTCATTCAAATCACCTACACCAGGGATGTTTAAATGGTTAGGTTCGGTTATATACTTTGTATCGGTATGACTTGAGACTTACGGTGAATGGACGTGACTGCCTTGCCTTCAGATGTACCTTCATTCACAGAAAAGATCATCCGGTGCCATACAGGAGTGTTAGCTACATGTTAATGATCAGAGCTTCGTTCACTGTGCAGATCTCATTTAGTGACAGCCTAACACCTGGCCAGTTTAAAACTTCCCCAGTGAAGCAGGAGAGTTCCAGTTATTCCTTTAAAGACATTTTTAGTGGATTTCAGACTGTCCTCCCAAGGAGAAGGGTGAAAACAAGATTAAGTTGATCTAAAAGTGACCCACCTATCCACCACCAACCTACATCGTTTAGCTGCTGAGAAACGCCAATCCTGAAGGCATGGAGCTAATCGCACATCTGAAGTAGAACCATTCTCTTAGTTCTGAAATCTGACGAGCTCTTGTTGGGGTGGTTTGGGTCAACAGGGGCTTGTCCTACTTCCCCCAGCTTGGCCGGTCATCCGGCTGCAGTGTCACAGACCACAGCAAGACTTCTCTAGCTGAGAAATACACAAAAACGGTGCACAAAATGTTTCACGTTATCGTTACAGAATGATTAAGTGATACGTCTCATGAACATGCATTTTGTTTACATATTAATATTTATGCAAACATTTTAATAATATACAACAGTAATCAGATATATATGCAAGATAACGTTTAAATAAAAGTTTGTTTACATAATTTACAGAAGAATAATTGCTGCAATCTGTAGGCTGAAGCCTGATTTTTGAGATTTGCTCATATGTATGTTTTCAAAATGTTTTTGTATAATGAGAAATTGCTAAATTAGAAACAGTTATTTTGTATGGAGTGAAAGTGAAAGTGGTTTATGATAAAATGTTATTTTGCAGATATTTTTCATATTAAACTGAAGCCAGTCTTCCCTACTGCAAGAAATAAAACAGCAAAATTCAACTGTCCTCTGTTTCATTTCTATCATTTTCTGGTATTGCTTTTTTTCCCCTTAGACAGAAATGCATGCGACTTTGCAGAAAAGGACAGTGGAGAGTAGTTTTCTTATAAATAAGTTTTCTTGATAGCTTTCCATATTCGGTAGCTCTCTGTGAGTCAGCGAGTAATTGACTTCCTCCCGCTGCTTTTAGGATGAGAGGGACCACTCACTTCACACGTGGAGACCAGATGATGCCACTAGGTCTGCCCAGAACACCCCCCCCCACCACCACCAGCCGGGTCAAACTGACACAGCTCCCCGGCACTCAGTGACATCCAGCTTCTCCGTCTAGACAAAACAGAGACACAAGACGGCCCGAGGCCATGTATACCACAGCGAGCCTCTGGCTCTTCATCAGCAGACTGCTCATCAGCCTGTCCCCTTACCTCCCCATCACCCCCCTTCAGGTATAAGGAGAACTATTACTTCTGTCTGAAATAGTGGCGAACCCTCCCACCACCCGCTTTGGCTAATTTAGCTGATATCTATGACTTCCAGGAAGTTAATGTCAAGTAAATGGTGATGGCAGATTCGGCACAAGTGAGTAGTCAGTGGGCGTTTGCTGTTCAGCGCCCGCCTCTGCATTGTGCTCAGAGTCAGTGTTGACGATAGTGATGACATGAAAGGGGAGGCGCAGTGCCTCATTACCGCGTCCCTCACACGTCTGTGGGCGACCTCGTTACCCGGCACAGGGTGGCAGTCAGACCCTGGGGTTCGCCTGGAGGGGAAGTGGCAGCCTGCGTCAGCGGGCGCCCATTTGCGCAAACGTGTGTTGGCGTGCCGCACGACACGGACGTGGCACACACGTCGCAGCGTCACTGCTGGGCTCCCACTCTCAGACCACTCCATTGTTCTGCAGACATGATATAGCACGTAAGTGCACTTGTCAGAGGCTGGCTCAAGTGGTTGCGTGGCTGGGCAGGAAGTGGGATCGCCCGAGCTGTCATTGTGTGCCATCTGGAAGCGCCAACTGGAGACGTTACGAAATCTTCATGGCCAACAGGCTGAAGAGTTGCAGCAGTGTCCTTATTTTATTACATGCTGCATCAGTGGACACACTCAGAAGCTCCTTAGTGCAGGATTGCCATGAGCCAGAGTGACCAGTACCAGAAACCTCCAGCTGGCACAAAAGAAGGCAGCTATGGGCATGACCTTCCTCCACCTCGGTAGGCATGGTTTTCCTCAGCAGGCATAACTTTGTCCACATAAGTGGGCATGGCCTTCCTCCACGTTGGTGGGCATGGCCTTCTTCCATATTAGCGGGCATGTCCTTCCTCCACATTAATGGGCATGGTATCCTCCACATTAGCGGGAATGGCCTACCTCCATACTAACAAGCATGGCATTCTCCACATTAGTGGGCATGACATAACTGGGCAGGTTGGTTCTTGATGGCCTCTTATAAAGCTATAATAAATTAATTAATTTAGTAGTCAGGCATTTTAATTGCATTGAGCAGAGTTGGCACTTCTGTAACCTTGACCATAGAGGGTATGTTCACTTTATTTCCTACAGAACTATGAAGCCATGTTTCCCAATGGTCTAAAATATGTCTACAGCATCACTGATGGCCTGATATTTCTTCTCCTGAAGACAGTGTCCATCAACAAAACTGAATTGCAGTCCTCCACATCTTCTGAAAATATATGAAATAAAAGGTGCCACATTAATGTGGCATGATTTCTTGATGTATCCTAACTCCTTTTGAATTTTTTTTGTATTTTTGAAAGCGTACCAATGTAGAATGCCTTCACATACATTTTATTAGGTTAATTACCAGTTTTGTAATTATTTTTAAATTATTATTACTTGTTTGTTTAGCATGTACCTTGTAAATTAATTACTTACAAAGTACACAGCCTTCAGCCAAGTATTTCCTAAAGGAGATCTAGTTAAATATCTTGCTGAACAGTGCAGTAGTCCCTCACCTAGAAGAACATTTTAATTTTGTTCTCGTGCATGCGTTTTTTTTATCCACCATAAAATCTTATTTCAGTAGTTTCACTTTTTCCCCCGTTGCCGTACAAGTCAAGTTTGAGCCAACGTGTAGGAAATAATAGAACTGTGCATTTTCAACAACTCTGCAAGACCCCATGAGAAAATGAACACATTCCATGTGTTGGGAGTTGATGTTGTGCCGCAGCCAAAGACCCACCTTAAAAACCGTAAGAAAGAGGTTGGCGTGTATTTGAATTAGGTACTGGAGAAAAGGTGCAGTTTTTCACTAGAACACACAGACACAGTTCTCTCAATGCTGAAGTCTGTAATGCTCTTGTGTACAATGAACTGGTTCTCTGGGTTCAAGGCCTTCTGAAAATAACAAACTCCACACTGCTACTGGACTCCTACTTTTTGGCGAGGCGGAAGTTCAAGCCACCTCTGTAGAATTCATTCATCAGAATGTGATGTGCTCGTTTGCAGATATTATTTTGGTTGATGTTCTTTTTTTGGTAGTTTTATTTGGTAGTTTTTTTAAGATCATAATTGCTTTGCTTTTCTGCGAATATACACTTAGGATTACATTCACTGTAACACATTTAAGTGACAGAATATTCAGTAAGAAAGTCGAAAGATAATTATGCTTTATATGAGCTTTAGGTCAGGTAGGTGGCTTGTTATAGAAAACCAATAGATTTCTCAGTTAGAATCCATATAAATGGAAGCCTATTTTCAGTCAAAGCAACACATAAGTCCCTCAAGCCCTTCAGTGTAAGCATGTGCTATTGAAATTCTATAATTCATTTCAGATGAATGATATGCAAGGCCAGTGCAACAGTAGTGTGAGATACCCAGTGCAATCAGCAGAATACCAGCTAGACAATACTGACAGTTAATTACACAGTGCAGTCATTTGCTGTAAGTATTCATCAATTCAAAGTGCTGTTAGGCAGGTAAGTATTTAGCTTTGGATTTTATACAGTAAAAATCTATGTGTAGCTTATTGCAGTCACAGTGGGAACTGGTAAGTCTGACCTTTATTGTGATATCCAGGTTTCTGTGGGTCTGTTAAAAACATTTCAACCCAAAGACACAAGGAAAATGAAAGGTGGAACGGTCTGTCAGGCAAGGATGTAAATGAGCTCAATATTTCAAAGGTTCAGCTTTAGAAGATCATTGGACACTCTAGGGCAGGTCCCACTTGACCAAGTAAAGATCTGGGGCAAACACCCATGACATTCTCATGTCTCACCATTGCAGCATAAACAGAAAAGGAGCAGTGATAACTCTTGTATGTTCAGTGTATCTGTTACAGAGACAAGAAAGGGAGAGTGCCGTGGACTGAACCTTGGGGAATGCCTGATGTGCTCTCGAAATGCGCTTCCATGCCAGTTGAAGGAACATGCTGGCACCAAGAAGATTATTCAGGGACCTGCCACCCAAGGAGAACTGCAATTGCTTTGGAAAGGGTCACACTGGCCCTCTGTTATCAGGCATGGCGGTCAGTGTGAGTCACGTCTTGAGCCAGACGGCCGGAGCCCGACAAGGCGCCACATGAGCCGCAAAGCGCCTTGAAACTCAGAGGGAAGCTTTAGCTGCACTGCTCGCATTTTCCTGCCTTTGTTTATGCAAATGTCACCACATAGTCCTGCGCGCGGTAGTTTTATTTTCACCTGCTGTGTTATAAGGGGGATAGTGGGCCCAAAAAAAGACTAAAAAAGACTTAGCATTTTTTTAAACATGACAAATGGAACAGAACCACCAGAAAAAAAAAAAAACAAATTTTCAATTTGACAAAAATGGGTGAATTATTATGTGGTTGGATGCCATGGTGACTCAGTCAAAAGAGGGGTTGTTGAGTGAGTAACCACATACTTCCTGATACCTTTAGACTCATGGCTTCAAATATGGTTCAGACTGTGTGTGTGGATTGTTGCTTTTCCCTGTGCATTTCCAGTTTTGACACACACGTCTTTGTCTCCACCAAACTAAATTAAATATTTCAGCCCTTTTAGCCTGAATGCTGTATACACCACTTTTCTAACTGGTTCCTCTTGTGGAGTTTTGGTTTTGAAAAATGACAGTAAACTGTAAATTGACCATGTACAGTGATGTCTGTTTACGTTGTGATGGCTTGTGTTGTTGAAAAGAGGCTGCAATAGAAAAATATTACAAAAACATCATTTTTGTACCTTTTCTTCATAGGTGGAATATTTCCAAGGTCAGAAAACTGCTGCCTTTGAATGATGAAGAAAATCTTGTTTGTGCACTTTTAGCCTTTTGACTGCATTATTGTAGAGCTCCACTGTCTGTTGCACTGTGTTTTGAAAAGGTATGAAATGCAGTTGCACTTCTTCCAACAAACCATCACACAGCAAAGCAGCCAGTGTTCACTCAGAGTGTTGAAATGGGTCCACACTGCTGAGTGTATATTTATAAACACCTTTCTGCACTGGCTGTCTTCAAAGGTGTTCCCTTCCCATGCAAACCTTTACAAACATTCTGTTTACAAGACGTGTGTTATTGTTCTCAAAATGTAAAATTGCAAATTAAGAAATAATATTTGTACAGAGCTCCCGTTTAATGGAATAAGGACTGTACAGGATTGAAATACTCTAACTGTATTGAAAATGTTTTTGTGAAATATTGAGTGAAAATTTTGTCTCACTTATAGCTAAAAGTAACAAAGTCCAGATGCATGGCAATTAACTGCATTGTGTATATTTTATATATTATGCGCAGTCGTATGTTGAACCATTTGCATTTTGTAGGCACTACTACAAGTGCTATTCATTTATCTTCTTTAATAGAATCTGAGAATTCCTGTGTAATTCTCATTTCCACCAAAACTGCAATTCAGGGGTTTTTATCTTACTTCTGAAAGAACTGTGAAAGATTAAAAGCCCTTTGTTATAATTTGCTCGTGAAAATGTGCTTTACCAAAAAAAAGTCATGACTGATTCGTTCCTTTAGTGGTCCTATGGCAGTTCTTGCACATTTGATTACTACTGTTCCCACCTTCACACAGCTGTAAACCTTCCTTCCTGTGAAGAACCTGGTTGGGACCAGGGCAGGTGATCCAGAACCTCATGGCAACCTTTACTCATGTTCCCAGCTGGGAACTCTATGGTATAATGGAGGTCCTAAGTCTTAAACACCAGCAGTTTTCTTAGTCTTTGGTCTTACTATTCTCCCCTGTCTTCTGAATTTATGACGAAACTGTTTTATTTTGTCTCTGCTTTAGAAATAAAACAGCAACGACCCTCTAATTTTCCTTCATTTGGCAAACATTGCATCCACTGAGAAGGTCCCAAAAATGTTATAGTTTTGAATCAGACTGTGAAGAATGAATAGAGAACATAAAAGTTATAAAGGGAACATGGCTTTGGCTGGGAAGCGGTGCAGCTCACAGTAATTTTGTAATCATTTCACTATTTTATCTCCATTGCCACAGTATATGTTTTGTGCTCTTAGTCTTTGATATGGCAAAGCATAGAGGCACAGATGGTCATTAATGTTCCCATCCTTACATTACTGTATACCTTCATTAGGCAGGATTCCTGTGGTGGACCTGGATGAGACCTGGACGGGAGGTCTATGATGACAGGCCTCACATTAGAGTTCCCAGATGACCTCTCTGTGTTAATAGAGTCGCTCTGCTTGTCAGCAGGTTATTGTACTCACTGTAGCTCCATGCCTGAGTATACCGTATATACAAATATATACTATATACTCAGGCATATATATATATATATATATATATATACACACACACACACACACTTAGCCATAAATTTTTAATCACGTATTTACACTAGATCAATTGACCTTTGATCAGACAGATATGCAGACAGAAGTTGTTCTTTATTGTTAAAACTGAAAGGTTAGGCGTTTGATTTTTTAATGAGATTTCCAACGATTGCATATACACCTTTCTGTGAATTTCTGCATACACACGATTACTAATGATATGTTTGTTTATTCAGATTAGCATTTAACACAATCTTGATAGTGAGTCACACCACATTGTCGCTGAGGAAACACAAGTGTTTTGGGAATGTGGAATAAATGCAGAGGAAGTCCTGTCAGCAGGCAGCTAAGACAAGAGTCTCCATGCTTGTTCGTTGGGGCCAGTTTCGTGATGATGGCGGGCTGAGAGGGACATGTGAGGACAACGATTAACTCAAGCTGTAGGCTGAGCTCATGGGAACCATGGAGTCCTGTGACATCATTGGACAGAATTGTCATGTTATTTGTTTGAGATGGTGCCGATAAAGACACTGAGACACTGCAGTGCAGTGCATTGTGGGCGAAGAGATCAAACATCCCACACACACCCCCCCCCCCTTATTTCCCCGTCACTGATGCAGCGATGTCTCGTGCGCGGCCGAACCCCGTCTGGCTCCAAGCTGCGTCCGCTTCCCCTTTCGTTTCCCTGTCGTCCTGCTCCCCCTTACTCCCCCATGCATGAGCCAGAGCTGACAGGCCTTGAGTGCTGATTGTTTTGGGCTGTCTCTAGTGGGGGCCAGTGCTCTGAAAGTTTCACATTCTGTAAGTTCCTATATGAATCTCAAGGTCTTCAGATGTCAACATTTATGTCTCCGAAAGGGCGAGAACAATCTGTGCTCACCTGAAGACGCAAGGGATGCAAAGTGTTCTGCAAGCTAAGTGTGTGGCGCAGAGCCATGGCTAAGTTCCTATAGAAATGGCTATTCCATACATTAGAAGAAGTATGTAAAATTGAGCAATTGATGATAACATGTTAATGATCATTCTCATTGGCCTGTTTCATATGCAAACAAGTCAAGTCTTACATTGACACATAGACACTATGGAATATTCAAAGTTTTGAAATCCTTCACCGTAGTTATAGTTTGCTATGGTTTGTAAAAAGGCTGCAGTTAAATTTATTTCTATGAAATGGAAATAAATTCAGCTGTGTGAGTGGCCTAAGATCATTTGACTCTATCACTTGGCTCTATACTTCAAACACAGAATGAGAGCAAGTAGATGTGTTGATGAATCCTGCTGTTTTCTACACAGACTCTATGGTAAGGGTGTCTTGTAATTTGACATGTATCATTTGACATGTTTTCATTAGGTATCAGTCTTATTATTACCATTATTTTTTACAGATAAAATAGACTGTGGTTTTATAATCACAACTTTTTCTGAGTAAGAATATGAGTAGTTTTCTGTGGGTGAGGTGCCACCATTACACAGCACCGTCTCCCTGCCTACTACCCACTCTGTCTGGTTGCCATGGTGATGTCTGTGGTCCCTCCGGTGAGCTGGGACAGGAGCTCTGCAGGTGGTCAGTCCAGCCTGTGACCTGGCTGCCTGTTGAGAGGCAGACGTCACCAAGGCCTGACTCTTGTCTTCAGGGCCTGAAATTAGGTAATGGCAGCATTTTATATCCCAGCACATTAAATGCAACCTGCGATAAATTAGGAACTCCAGGGTGTTTTGTAATGCACACAACTGTTTAGGGATTACGTCCATTATACATGCATTATAACATGTTCTACTATGTCCATCTTTTTACCAGTCGAATTGGAGTTAATTACCGTACTGGGGGGGGAGTACACTAAAATCCCTCTTTTCTGGATAGAAATTCGGTTCTTAACCACAGTGGTACGTGCAGCTGAATGGAATATGCTATGCTGAAGTGTAAAATCATTACAAACATGAATATGTTATATTTCAGTAGAATTTAGATAGTGAAAGTCAAGTAGAAGGCCAAGTTGCAGGTAAATGTGTGTAAACAGACTTAGTAACACACAACAATAAGCCCCATTCCCAATAGAAACTGTGTAACTGAGACATGCCACATTGCATTCCAGTGTATCCCATGGCCTTAAATGGAATCAGCCTCTCTCTTTCTTCTGTCCATAGACATGTACATAAATATTTCAAAGTCCCTGTAATTAAACAGCAACAGCTCCAGCTGACCCCAGACACCTAATAGGCGAATGGTTTGGTTGTGTAGGTAGGGACAGGTGGAATTTCAATTATAATGCATTATGTTGGTGAACAAAATCAGGGGAACTACCAAGAGGTAAACAAACATAAAATATTGTGCAGACCTTCAAGCGCTCCCTTTCCTGTGTAAGCAACTAACCGATTGCATGTATTGTATGAAACAATTCTACAATTGATAATTATATAACTTATTGCTTCCTTGTCAGACGGGAAGCCTGCCTGTTTGCTTTAAGTACAACAGGGTTCCTGTTTCAAGAGGGCTAAATCCTGCCCAGCGTGCTTTAGCGTGCCCTGACCTTTACCGCCGTTGCCCTGCAGAGTCAGCGGCGGAGGTGAGCGAAGCCCGCGCGCGGCCGGCGCCGCTAAGCAGGACTGAGGTTTGCTCGCTCAGCGTCTCTCACAAGCTGTTGCCACGGCGCTAACTCCCTGTCCCCATAATCCAGGCTTTGACAAGCCCTCCGTCAGAGCCAGAGCCGTGCTTTCTGGGAGCAGGTGTAGTGGAGAACACTGAGTCCTTCCACACGTCCTCTGATATAACAGAAAGTGCCACTCAGTGGGACCGAGGCACTGGAACTCGCCGCTTTCTTGTGGCTTCGGCAAGACGGCCCTGTTGGCAGCAAAGCCATAACACTCATGTGCTGGGTAATCATATCACCTTGTCGGAAATGGCTTTCAGGCCTTGATTTAATACTCACATCATACTATCTGAGCAAACCTCCTCAAAGGCAGCAGCCAAGTGCTGTTTTTTTTACCATTAACAGAACGTGAACCTTTTTCATAGTTGTCAGTGGCACAGTAAATTTATTTTAAATTAAAATCGCAAATGCTAAGGAAGAGTAACTAAACTTACCATACAGTGCTCAGTCCAAAACGTACATGTTTATTGAAGATGATGAGCTTAGATGTTGTGCTGAAGGTAAATAAAAGGGTCAAACTTTCAACAAAAAAACAGTGAACCTGACTAAAAAGAAAAAAGCCACAAAAACGGGGCTGTTTAAAATGAATGAATTAAGAGAGGCGTTATGAGTGTGAATGAATCCGTGGTAAGGGAACACCATTTCTGTGTCCTGCTGCTCTTTGTGTGTAGATCAGCGCTCTTGTTGCACTGTTGCTGAATTATTATCAACTCTGCATTTCATGAAATAGAAACGTGGCTAATCAGATCATTACACTGCAAACTTTCTGACCTTTGAGATAACCACAGATCCTAAACAACAACATTTTTTTTAAATCCATTGAAATGCAGAAATGAAATTCTAACATCACGCCAACAGTGTTTTTATCTTGTCTTAAAAGGATTTATTTGGATGATGAGAGCTAGGCCTGGGTGTTGAAATAGGCCTTGTCTCCCGCCCACACAACACACCACCGAACCAAACGCACCAACGCAGCCTGGCACTCCACACTCTGCCCACCGGCCTGGCGCTGAAGTGCTGCAGGCCGCTGACGTCACGCCTTGTGCAGGCTGTTGGCCGCACTGGCTCACGCCGTGCTGACATCTGTGTCACCGGCTTATCGGGCCGGCTCGTCCCAGACGGGCTAATCTGTGCTCGGCGAGCCAGCAGAGGGCTGGCAGCAGGCCGGACCGCGGTAATGACCGCCTCAACGGGCTCGCTGGAGCGGAAACTTAAGTCTGCATCCTCACCATCCTCTCAGTTTGCATCTCTCGTTAATGAGTCACGTTTATTTTTTCCCACTGGTTTATGTTTAACAAACTGGTACACAAATGTAAATAATTGTACAGAATTTGTTACATGTTCAGGTTTGCTGTTAATGTGGTACTAGAGAGAGTGGGTATAAGATGTTTTTTTTTTTTTTTTGCAGCTTAGACCATTACGGGGAAAAAAATGCTGCTTGCTTGCTGTCTACAGTTGGACACAGAATATCCTGGGGTGATTTTGGGTTAGGTATCTCTGTCAAGGGCTGTGTCCTCATGACTAGGCACTGACTGCTGACCTACTGTACAGGGGTCAGTGTCATCAAAACAAAGTCAATCACAGCACCCAGAGGGATGTTAGTCTCACTTTAACCTCAGATGCACCTCTTAGCATTTTGTCAGTGTTATGATGGACTAGAGTCAGGGAGGTAGGGAAGGTCCAATCACAAAGCTCATTAAAACACAAAATCCATAAAAGGAACTATACAAAGATTTAAAAAGAGGTATAGGCTAAAAGGACTCTATGCTGGGAAAGAGAGGGCATGGAAAAACAAAAAAGGAACCTTAAGCAAAAAACTAACCACAAAGGCTAATAAACACTGGAGCAAAACAAGGACACCCCATGTGACTTCAACACAGAGCAACATACAGCCTAGAAAGGAGACAAACGGGAAACGAACAACAGGTGAAAACTTTAGACAAAGACAAACAAGGAAAGAAGGGATGTAGCCAGACAACACAGACTTCAGGGAAAACCGTGACCGCATTTTGATTGGTTGGGAAATTTGGTTGCTCTGTGCCAATAGCATATTTAAATTAAGTTGTAACCATGCAATTCTCCTTTTTTGTTTACAGTCCAGCTTATGTACTGGATATAGATGCTTTAAAAAGTGTTAAGGCCTCAACAGATTTAGTGGTCACATTACACACATGGTTGAAGCAATTAAAATTAAAAACATCATGGGCAGACATAACAGCAGTAAATCTCTGACAGTGTTAAAAGTCAGTTTTGTCTACAGGTTATTTGATGATTCCCTGTAGAGACAAACCCATTAACATTACAGCTCCATGCCATCACTGCTCCTATGGCAACAGCAAAAGCATTTCATCACTTCCTCTCTGTCTTACCATGCAGCAGAGATGTCTTTGCGTCACTGGAGGCCTTATGCAAACCTGTCTGTAACTTTATTACTTGCCCAGAGAAAACCCTGAGTGATTATCTACATATGTGCATGTCCAGTGAATAATCCCACAGCATCAGAAACATGTAGATCTATGCAGGCAGGTTAACAGAGGCAGTTCTGCTGGGGTTCAAGACCACACAGCCACAGGCTGCAGAGTTACTAAACAAGAGATTAAACTTGCTGAGCCAAAGGCCCAAGTCCCTGGATTGAGATACTATTGAAACTCTTGTCCTGACAACTAGAGGGTCATACTATAGCAGTCTTATTCAAGTACACTACAGAATGTTTACCAAAGAAGACAAAAGGGGGAAGATGTTCTTACACAAAAAAACAGGAAGGCAGGCTCGTCATTAGTTTAATGAGCTTGCAGTGTCTATGTTGAAATGGGAACTCTTTACTGGGAGACCAGTATAGCACTCATAAGATCACCTGGCGGCCGATTCCATGAAACAAGAGTCCTTGAGCAGGAGACTGATTTGCAGCCCATTTAATCAGTCTGCAGCCTCTCCTCTGAAACAGGAACTCCTTAGTGGAGCATGGGTTTGGCGCTCATTTCATCAGCCTGCAGAGCCTCACCACACACTCACGCCCAGCTGGCACCCAACCGGGCAGAGCCCTTTTTTTAGGCTGATCTTATTACAGGGCTCTGGAGCCCGGGGGGCTCTGCTATAAGCCTGGTGAGTGCAGCTGCCCCGGTCCGCGTGGCTTTGCTAATTGCCACATCGCACCCGGGAGTCCCGCCAGCGTCTCGCCACAACAGCTGAACGGTACGGCGGAAATCCATGGCCTGCCGCCGGTCCTGCCGATGGCCGGGGCCTTTGTCGTTGGCTACTTGGCTGCAGCCTCCGTTTGCATGGTCACGCAGAACTGGCCGCTGGTCCTGGTTCTCAACCGCTCATGTGCTGAGCTGTTTTAATGATGGAAGCAAAAAAGATGACAGATGTTTGGGGAGGTTCTCCAAATGGTGTATGGAAACATTAAAATCAATCAAACAGCTTACAGACATGGAATAAAACAAGGTTTTAAAAACAATCAACAGATTTTAAAGTAATTTGATTAAGAGCAATTGTATACTATCTTAATTTATAATAACATGTTAGAATCCTGTCATTGAAGATGTACAGCAACAGTATCAGGAGCAAGGAATTTTTACAGTTTGTCCCGGAAATCGGTTGTTTCCTCAGACTGGCGCCTACTGCTTAGCGTCCTCCTGTCTCAGCACCCCCCCCCCCCATGTGCCCACCCCTTCCTGGGCTCAGCTCATGGACGTAGCCAGCCAGTGGACCTCAGTCTGGACATGGCCTGTTCTCCTTGTGAAAATCAATAGCCTGTCTGCTGACACCCTGCCAACCAGTGCACACAAACAGACCTGTGGAGGAAGAGATTTTGTCGTCACTATATGGTGCTGGTGGGGGTATAGTGGCTAACAGCCAGGCTTTCTCTTTTTCACCGTTTGATCCCAGCTTAGTACTGTTTGGGACAAATCAATGAATCGGACAAAGTCACTTCACGAGGGGACACGCGCACATACCACAGAGTTCAGCCACGCAGGCCACCAAAGTAAGTCCCGGACCTGGATGATCCCATTTGCGTCATCCAAAATGATCTTCAGGCACTAAGTGAACTCCTGGTTAATGATCTGGGACCTGTGCCTGCTGGTGTTCAGTTCAGTTCCCCCTTTGTCCACTGAGCCTGTAAGACAGCAGCCCTGCTGCCAGAGACCATCCTCTTTGACCCTGTGATGCATCAAGTCGTGACACAGGGCTGCGTGTGCCTTTGGCTGATTTTCAGTACAGGCGGTAAAGAACGGGTGCTTGCATTTGTCAGAAGTTGTTTTGGCATCGGGTGAGATGGTTCCATTTCCATGACTACAGGACAGCAAACACTTGACATAGATGTCTGTATTCTGTTAAGCTTTGTTTCTGTGTTGGTCACCATGCGCTATGAAGACCAGCTGTGTATTATCAGAAAGACCAGCGGTGCAATCATACAAACATCAGTCATTTACTGTATTCTTCAAGGAATGTAGTTTTACTCTGCTGTATGAATCTCACACATAATTGATACAGAAAACTGATACAGAAATATGCATGTTATAATAACTGAGGTCATACTTTACTTTTGCTCTTGAAACACATCTCATCGACATGTGTGACATGCACCCATTCCTTTTCTTTAAGAAACATTGGAGAGCTGTAGGTAAATATATTTCTCAGTTATTAATTTCTTACGAGCCCCGTAGAACCCTCAGAACATCAGGGGCTGGTTTATTGACTGTCCCAAGGCTTACTAGTAAACATGGGGAATCAGCTTTAGTTTTCAAGCTGCTCATTATTGGAATCAATTACCTTAAAATCTAAGACAAGCTACTAATGTTGCCTCTTTTAAATCTAGACTGAAAACATATTTATTCTCTAAAGCCTATGACTGAAAGTTCTTATTTTAAATTCCTTTTAGTTTTGTGTGTTGTTTAAATATTCTTATTGTTTGTATATGTGTGTGTGTGTAACTTTTTATTAAAATCTATTATGGTTCTATTAATTTTTTTATATGTTTTTAACTTAAGTAATTGCTTTTTTTATTGATTGAATTGATAAATAATTTTTAAAATGTAAAGCACTTTGAATTGCCTTGTGTATAAAAAAGGTGCGATATAAATATATTTTGCCTTGCCTTGCCTTGTCTGTAGCAGCCACAGCACAGCCCAAGGCAGCCCTGAGAACAGGATAATCAGAAGAGAGACAGTGTGTACAAACACATTCAGCCTCCTGCACCTGGATGACGCTTCTCATAGCCGCCATCACTGCGTGACTCAGCAGAGTGTGTGGCTCACACTTTCCCAACCGTCAACCAAATTTACTGACCTGTTGGTGGCACTGAGCAGATAGCCTTAGGTTGTCTCAAGGGGCCTTGCAAGGGAGTTCAGACCCACTGCAGGCCAGAGGCGTGATTTGAAATCATTAGCAAACGCCTTTGTTTACCTTACTATGTGGAACTTGAACTGAGAACATGCAGCACGTAATATAAAAAGGATGAATTTCATATTATATGTTTGTGTTACATCACATACTATTTGCTTATATAAACAAACACACTTGTAAAATAGAATGGTTCTTGGAAGGCTACCATGATATATATATATATAAACTCGTAGATTAACTTTTTAAATAAATGAGTGCATAATATAGCTGGGAACTTGTGATAAGTATGTGTGACACTAAATGCAAGATGACAGCAGTGAGTGGCTCGTGTACCAGATCACACTCTGTAGTGATATAGTATCCATCTTCCTGCACGTATTACAAGCTGTTTATTTATCTGTGCTGATGCTACAATGCAAGTCACATATCCCAGCATGCAGCACTGGAGAAGGCCGTTTCATACATTCCTCCTTGACAAATCAAGGCGAAGACTGAATAGTTTTGTAGCCAATTAATCAGTTCAAATGAAACTACCAGCAGTCTGTTCGTTGTTGACTCTAATACTCTTCCACCTTGCACGTGTGTCTCCATGTTGGTGACGTTCCTTAGCCTGTCAGCCTGCTGTCTTTGGACCTGGACTGAACTCTGAATACTTGACTACAGCTTCCTACTTGCGACAATAGTCTTTTGTTGAGTTGCGTTGTTATCTCGGGCTCTTCCTCATCAAATTCCGGACTGTTATGGGACGTGTCCATATAAAACATACTGCCAAACATTGTTGTTTGCACACATACGTGCTCATATACACATGTGCAAGGGTTCTGATAGATAGAAACCATGACTACTTTGCACATAGGATTTTTAGGTTAAACCCATCACACACCTGCTCAAACTCTTTCCATCCTCAAACCAATGCCAGCATCAATAGCGCCAGCCTGTACAATTTCCTCGCTCAAGTGAAATCACCTGGTAGTGTTGGCTTTTTTTTTTCTGTCTTGCCACTCAGACCCTCTGACCCTCTTTCCTGTTTGTATACAGCCATTTGCAGCAAAAGCAACAGTGCTAATTTAACACTTTTGGTGTTTACGTGAGACCTCCGGATCTGGAGTTTGCTAGCTGAACTCTGCCAGCTGTGCTGTATACAGCACTTTAAAACACAGTGGGCTGCGTCTGAGCTGTCTGTTGTCTGAGCTGTCTGTTGCCTATCTCTGAACAGAGTTTGAGTGCTGCTTCTCTTGTGGGACAAGGGATGCTTTTTTATCTTGACCTCAGGCTCAGTAGAGCAGAAAAGTCGTTTAACACCAGTGCCAGAAGACCTTCTCTCTGCCTGGTTCCACCATGAAAGTCCATGTAGCCAGTGTCTATGAAAGGTGTTGACTGCATTACCATAAGGTCATAAAAGGTCAGTCAGTCATGGGATTGCTGGTTTAAAGTGATTATTTTAGCAGAATCTTTTCAGCATGTTCCTTAGTGCCCTTTGGCCAACCCATTAAAAAACTGACAAATCAAGAAGTACACTCAACAGGCCTACACCTGCTCTCTCTTTCTCTCTTTCTCCCTCTCTCTCTGTCTCTTTCTCTCACACACACACACAAACACGCACACACAAACAGAATATAGTAACACAAATGTGAAAAGAATGCCTGTGAAGCCCTCATGCTGCAAAGTGTTATAATAAAATACAGTGACATGCTGTTATTATTCACAACGCAGCGGACAAGCTGGACCATTGCAACACTGAACAGGAATGATGGGAACATCTAGTAAACTAAGACAGGGACACCTAGCAGACTCAGTTCTAGCAGCCTCCTTCTAGACACTTCACAGGTTAAGCTCTTCCTTATCAGCAATGTCATGACCCAATGTGCACATCAACTAGGCTGCAGTGATCCTGAGATTGGTCTAGCAAGCCGAGCACAAGGCAGAACCCTACATGAAGTCCTGCTCCTCACAAGATGACTGGTAAAACACTTCAGCCACTGTTGTTGCACCCATGAGCCGTTCTGTTGAGTGAAAAAAAATGGGCTATGTCACAACTCAAACAAATTAAATAGTTTTCTATAGACACCCATAAGTCCACACCGAGGAGTGAGAGAATAAACAAGCACTGGATCTGGTTTTGGAAACCCCCTTTCTGTCTTTAACCTGTCAGATACAGGAAGTGCAGAGCTCAGATTTGCATCAGTGTTGCACTTCTGTGGCTCCGTTACAACTGGATTTAAATGCATTTTTTGAATAGCAGGACAGCTTATGATGTCTCAAATCATTCAGAAAGGGCACCTTTGTGCTATCAGACGAAATGAAGACATCACATAATAAAGAAGTCAGATATTGTGGAGAAGGAATTTTACACTGTAGGAACCACAATTTTTGCTGTGGAAACAGAACATTTGCCATAATTTTCTGCAAGTTCTTATTTTTCACTTATACACACCACTACAAAACAAAAAAAAACCATGTTTCTTGTACTTGAGAAAAACAATGCCGACCTGTCCACAGCCAGAAAGGATGGGAACATTGGGAACACTGTGTGTGTGATATCAGAAACAGTGGATAATCAAAGGAACTTCTCACCATTGTTTATTAGTCTGCCTTGGTTTTCCTGAGACGTGCTTGGGTTCAAAATATGCAGTTTTCTGGCACTAGGCAACTCATGGCATGTGACAATTTTATCTACAGTTTATCGTTAGGGTGCTCCTTTGGACAGCATAATGTTCACCCGACACCTTTCCACAAATATCTTACTGTTTAGCAAGCATTGCCTTTCATTCATAAGAATGATTAGGATCCCCTGAGTGAAAATATATGGCAAGAAACCATAACATCAATAAAATGTTTGTTTATGATCTGTGACTAGAATTCATTAATGTGCAGGAGACTCATGCAGGGCAATTAAACCAATAAAAAAACACAACCTTTAAATCTGTCAGATAAGTGGCTTGGAAGATGAATTTGAGGATGAATGTTATCTGCATAATAAGACAGATTTGGAGCTGACATCGCAGGAGCCGTGAATAAATTTTTCGAACCCCCTCCTACCCCTCCTACCAAGTCAGGATCCAGCAGGAGACAAAAAAGGAGAGTCGTGATAAAACAGTTTACTACAATGTGTTTGTGACCTTCGCCCGTATCAGCCCAGACGCCTCCGGCACAGTTGCTGCCTGTCTGCACCTGATACCAGCAGGAGAGCCTCAGCAGTGACTGAGTCTGCTGCTGCAAAGTCGCCATTTAATCACTGTCTAGCCAAAAAAAAAAAAACTGAAAATTGTAATTCTGTTGTTGTACGTCCATGTTTCTACTCTAAGGAACATTCTCAACATTGGGGTCAAAAGATTTCCAGACCTGCAGATTAACTTGTGTCGTTGAGTTAGTTCTGCCGGTGCTGTGTCGGCTGTTGACGTTGTGAAACGTAGCACATCGTGCTACAAATGAAGGTAGCAAAACACAGCAGCTCGCCTGCCTGTGGCATCAATCTGTTTAAAAACAAGACATGACGCATCGCTGACCGAGCCCTGCGCAGGCTCCTCAGATACCCTTCCTGTTTGCAGCCAGGGTGTCTGTTTATCAGCAGATTGGTCTACTCTTCAGCTGAGAACTCATCTAATTACATGCTGCTGCACTGCTTAAAATTTGGTTCTGAGTAAAATCTCGTGTATCTTACCGATGTCTGGGGTTATTCTTTTTATTTTTATGTGGTTTAAACCAGATATTCAAGTAATGCAATTACTTTTAAAGTAGGTGAAATAGCAATGTATACTGTTTGAATTACTGTATATTACTGACCTTAACAGTAAAGTGACATGTATGATAGTATCATAAAAAACCGTTGACCAACCCTGTCTCAGAAAATTATTAGTGCAACGTAATACCAAAACATTTCAGACAAACGCTTGGGAACATTTAATTACTTACCACAAAACATTTGACATTTTTATTAAGAAAGGTCATTGTCTCGGTGAATCAGTCTGAATATATTTTGTGCATAAACACCCGTGGTGCCCGGCTCAGTTCTGTTGTCGTTTCAAATTCATGGCCATTTAGAGCCAGTCTCATTGACGGCGCACGTTTCTCATGTTCGTCAGTGGCACTCTTCTCCCTCGTCCCCTTTTTTCTGATTATGACATCATGACAAGGGCCACACGCCAAAAACCTACACACGCTAACGAGGTCTGATCCATCACAAAACGAGAAACCGTAAAATATTCAGCAAAGATAAAAACACGACAGTCTTTTCAAGTTAAGCTCTCCTGTAGAATAATGACATGTTTGATTTTGTAATGACAGCTGAATAGGTCTAATTTTGTCTCTGTTGTTTATTTTACTTCATTTTGTAAATCACACAGCTCTCTCTTTATATTGTAGTGTCACTGCGTATGTGTCTGTATGTTCATGGCCTTTTGACAGTATTTCTACATAGTCTGTTTCAGTGGTACATGTGTGTGAACCCCTTTGAATCAGTATTTACATCTCGTATAAGGTTGTGTTCATGCGCACGTTACCTGCTCCCACGATGTCACGTTTTGTTTCAGATAAAGTGACATGACAGTTTGAATACCTTCGAATGCTTTCTTAGAACAAAATTCTTAAAGCAGTTTATGATTCTTGAGGACAAACCAAGCGAGTCACAAATTGTTCAGTAGACCAGTTAAATGATTAAATATATAAACAGGTCACCAGTTGTGCTGGGAAGTCTGTCAGCCTCCAGGCTGGTGGGGGGTGGGG
>JABJVR010049111.1:0-22744 GCA_025773905.1 Chitala chitala | reverse complement strand
GGATGGGCTCCAGGTTTCCCCGCGACCCTCACCAGGAATAAGCGGTTAAGATAATGGATGGATGGATGGATGAAGTTTAGAATTCCTTACTACTGTCCTACTGGCTCACAGGTTTCCTCTTTTTATCAGAAAACATTGGCCTCAAGTCTTAAAGTTCTCAATTAAAAACTTTTGCACACAGTTAGTTAAGATTTTTAAATCTATTTTAGGGTGGAGTATTGTCTTTTAATTTACAATAGATTTAATCTACCTATTGATTACTTTACTGGTTCTGAATGGGTGAAAACTCTAGATGATTGGTGACTCATGGTAATCCCTTCAAGTATTTCTTTTAAAGCCGTACTTCTGTCATTAGCCGGAGACACACAGGTGCACTTACACAAGGGGTCTCTGGGTGGCGATAATGTAGTCTGGTTTGCCATTCTTGTACACCAGCCTGGCATTGGCTTGAACCCATTTCCAGCGGTTGTCTTTTGTGAGCAGCCTGAACACTGTCAGCCCACTCTCTCCTGTTTTGATCACTGCAAAGAATTCCATAAAATTATTACGGTATGAAAAGTAAACCGAATAATGCACACGTGTGGGTAACAACTGACCATGAGTCGTTCTGTGTTTGAAAAGCCAAACTATGGCCTTGGCAGTGCCTGCTGGCACAGGAAGCTGCTCTGCGTCGTCCAGCCTTTCTAGGAGAGGTTCATTACGCTGGACACAGGTGTGAAGCTCTATAGTTCCATTGTTTTCATATAGGAAGCCTTGCCAGTAATGGGGTTACCAGAGAGCAGAACGCAGAGCCCGCAGGAGCGGCTTTATGAAATAAGGAATGCTAACTGAGACAATCTGAGAGAAGAAAGGCTACTTTGTGAGGGTTGTGCACTTGGCATGCCTGCGTGGTTCTACAGAATTTCCACAGATCCTGGGAAAGATTGGGTTTCATGCTGGCATTCGCTAACGCTGCGTATGAGAAAACCCGTTTTAGAAGGGAAAACTCCGGCTCTATCAGAGAAAGCTGTACTCCGCTAAGTGATGTGAACCAAAGAGATGAAGATGGTCAAAAAAGTATTAATTATAAATACTGAACCATTCAAAAGTCTTTGATTCACAATTATTAGACAACAACGGGCAAAACACTGTTTGAAGATGTCTTGTAGCATATGTATATATGTATGTATATATATATATGTGTATATGTGTGTGTGTGTGTGCGCGCGCGCATGTATACATATGCGAGTTGCTGGCTCAATTCCACCAAATTTACTTAGATTTTCACCATGGGCTCTGTTTTTTCCAACACAGATTACTAGGTCAGTTGGAGACACCACATTGCCTACAGCACGCTGGCATTTAGAAGCAGTTCAGTTGGTTTTTATAATCTGAAAAAAGCAACCTTTTCATCTCATGATACATCATGAAGTACTTGAGGTTATTCAATGAAAGACATTCTACTGTCCTATGCCACTGAACCACTGGTTTAATTAAAGGATAATAAACACTGTGTAATGACGTGAAAGCATTTGAGAAGTAATTGGGAAGCGGGGAGGCACTGAAAATAACATTATTATTAAAGACCATCCCATAACTGGTTATATTCATTTCATACATCAGTTGTACAAAAGTCAAGGATATACTTTTATAAGTAACTTCATTCTCCTGTTTGCTTCTTTATCTCAGCAGACCACTAAGTGTGGCCCAAAGTTTTCTCCTTGACAGTTTTTGTAGTATGTGTCTTATTGAGCATGGTAGACAAAGAATATTTAATGCTCTGGACATGCTGTCCGACTTCATGCCAATCCCCTTGCCAGCCCAGAGTTTTGTTCAATCTCTCCATAATCTGTGGGATTATGGGACAGCCAGGTGGTTGTGCAGCTGGCCATGGTTGTCATGGCTCCTGCCCTCATTCCTGCTGGAACTTCATCTTCTTTTCAATGTCCCTGTGGCCGCAGAGGTATCTCTCTAACACTGTAGTCCGTTAAACATCAACGTGTCAGAGCTCTGAACATATGGAACACTGAGCACTGATTAAAATGGGGCGAAGTGTCCATCACTCATTCTCTCAGGAAGAGTATTTCAGTGGTTGTCAACATAGAGCAAAATAAAGACAACATGCTTCTTCAGCCAAACAGCAGCCATGATAATTACTTCATCTGATTATGTATAATGTCCCTGCTGGAGGATTTTTCTGGTCACAGGCAGAACTGCAGGAAGAGGTAAAATCATAAGAAAGAGGAACGTACTTCTCATGTGGTTCTCAGCACAGTAGAGCATGTCAGCCGCATGGATGAACTGGTATCCCGAACCTCGGACACGCAGCTCCGCCTCCGTGTAGCCCAGTACAATTTTGCCCCTGTGACACAGAACAGCGCCATTACAAGGCAAACCAGGCCAAAACAGAAAACCACTGTGTTACTGTTATGTGCTGACAGTATGCAATGTAGTGACCATGAAGAGTGGTTACTTAGCGTCACAAGCCATGGGCGTGAAGTCCAGCTTGTGCTTGGTTCTGAATATCATGTTCTTTGTTCTGATCTCCAGAATGGAAGGGGGCTGCAGGGGTGTGGCGATGGCAAAGAGGGCAAGCTGGGGGGACACCTGTCCCCCGTTGTCCAGCCGGCGGTTCTGCCCATACAAGAACTTCAGCCTGCCCTGCAGATTCAAGGCCTGAGCATGGGGGAAGGAGAGTGAAGAGAATGACAGCCATTTCTCCTGGGCCACACATTCTGCAAGTGTCCATGTCTAAAGAACGTCTCCGCAGTGTCAAAGCACACCAGGAGGTATTGCGAGTGCTGTGGCTCGCGACTTCAAGAAGTACCAGGGCTGCTTCAGCCCTGCATTAAAATTGAACAGGTATGAAAAATACATGGTGAGCCCAAGGTCCCGCCTTTGTTAGGCCATCTGTCTGCATAGCAAATGTGGCAGCTCGCTGTTCACTTGTATGTTATGGCAAGGACAAGTGGCACTGTGCGCGTGAGTAAAAAGCACTGTGACAGCTCACTTGGGGCAGTGCGCGATTGGCTGTTCGTCTCTGCACCAGCTAAGCTGACTGTCTCTCTTCCCTGGAGATGCAAAGTGGTCTCTTTAAAATGGGAAAGTAGTGCTTTACCATCCACATGTCACACAGCATCACCTTTACTTCATGGCCTGCTGCTGTACTGAGAAGCTTAGAACCTGGATCATGGGTAACCATGGACACATTATATTTGCTGATTACAAACCACACTGGAATGTTATTGGCGTCTTTTGCACAAGGACTTTCATTAGTATCGTTGTGCATAGTGTGTACTATGCTTTTGTGACTGTGTACCTGATTTGGCTAACCAAGGTAAGAAGGGCTGTGGTCATTCTATCAGAAGTGGCTGTTTCAATCCAGGGAGGTGCACAGCATGTACCACCTAACTGCTTGTTGTACATGATACTCAGAGAAACATCCTCAGCCCTCTAGTAAAGCACCATGCCTATCGAAAATGCTATTCAAAGACATTCGGGCATAAAGCTGGCCCATCCCACTGGGTCCTTCACTGACTACTCAGAAAGTTGGTGGTCTCAGAGCAGCAAGTCTGTTCCTGTCAGAGTGTCCTGCTGTTGAGAAAAATGCGACATTAACTTGCTCCACCCATACAGAAAGAGGTGGAGGGCAGATGTTGGGGTAAAATGGTCAAAGGAAGAGGCTCTTTGGTGCAGAACTTTTAGTCCACTGTTTAGTCAGACTTAAACAATGGCTGAGGTTTACATTCTGAAATTTGAAGGTGCATATGGAGTCATTTATGTTTATATAAATCTAAGATGGTTTGATGCTAAAATGTTTTGACTTATACCACCTCTTTATCGTCATCCCTTTCCTCAAAAAGCCAGTCTGAGAATTTTGTTTTGGGGAACATTCTCTCTGTATGGGTAAAGCACCCATTTTTAAAGTTAGCCTGCTGCAACACAGAGTTTTGAAATCCATGGTAGTGTCGTCTGAGTTTGATTTGTGAAAAGGTCTCTCTGATACTTGTATAACTTATGGCATTGTGTCAGTGATTGAAATGTCACAACACACAAATGCATGCGCGCACACACACACACACACACATGCGCACACACCAACATTCCATTTAAAACACACTTGCATTCACGTGCACACAGTAAAGAAGGGAGACCCACAAACCAAACCCTTAAAGTACAGCCAGTGAGTCAGCCACAGCCTTTCTAACCCACAGACACAAGTGTCTGTATCACATGACGGCCTCGCATGATGCTAAGATGCGCGTGTCCCCGTGTGTGTGGCAGGCCATTGGGCCCACTTGGTCTCATTAAAAACACATGAAAAGAGATCAAAGTCAACACCTGTTGCCCGCATGCTTGGGGTGTGTCTCCACCTCTGCTTTTTTGCGTTTGTCATGTTTCTGACAGCATTCCATGGAGCAGACGCCCACCATCTTGCTACGTCTGAACCCTTACTGATGTTCTAAAAAAGTGCCGCTCTTTAATTGTGAATGTTAGCTCCTTTGACAGGCAAGGGGAAGAGCCAGGAACGCGGCGAACACTCATCTTCGAGAGAAGGCATGTGTCCAGCTCTCCAGACGCTCGGGTCGAGCCGAAGAGAGCACAGAGTCACAGGAAGGGAAAACAAAAACCACACCCAAAATAAAACACGAGCCACGCACTTCATGAAGCACGTTATAATGAATTTGAAATCATCTCATAGCTAGCCACAGAAAACAACACAACTGGGAACTGAAAGGGATATGAGCACTAAGACTTATGGAAAAGCACATCGTTGAAGATTACTCAACATAGATGGGACGAAACAAAGCTAGCAGATACATCCTCTTGCTCTCGTTCAGCACAACGTACTCAAGGCACGAATCGTGGGTAGGGTAGAATCTGGGTCAGCGGAGTGCTTTCCGAATTAGGTAATTGACATTAAACATCTTAAAATGCCCTTCGTCTAAAACATGCCCAGAAACATTTTTGATAATAAGAGGCCCAGTGCTCCTTTTTGAACCTCCTTTCACAAACTGATTTGGTTAATATCATGGCTGACATCATGATCGTGCTTTTACGGCTGTTGTGTAATGCTGAAGCCCTCTCAGGATGACATGCCTGCAAGCACAACTGAATTGGTGCACTTTAATTAGTTTCCTTTCCCCGCATACAATTTCAAAAGCATGGAAAATATTACAAGTCCACTGTATATATAAATATAAGAATGAAAGAGCACAAAGAGTTGTTATACTGTTCCAAGCATAGGGCTGCATGGCCGTCTGCTTTCTTCTTCAGGGGTTTAAGGCATGCGTGGTAATGTCAGGAATGGAGATGGTAAGAACACTGGAAAAACAGGAGAACACTAGTGTATGGTAAGTAGGCCATGCCTACAGCTCAAGCAAATGGCCTTAGATCTCAGGGCAGGAACTGAAGCGTGAGTGGAGAAGTGCTTGCCTGAGTATCCCTTAGTGACATCCAATTGGTGCCCTACCAGTCACTCAGTAACCCTTCCCCCCAATCAACCAGCCAATCCCCTCCCCAACTACAAATGTTCATTCTTTCACAGATGAGCCCACTTTGTGAGTTTTCTGTGAGAAGGGTTCTCACAGATCGAGCCCTGGGGTTTGGGTTAGGAGAGGGAATTACAACTACTGGCCAAGTTTCCTCATGAACATGGAAAGAACCAGTGTCCTAGATGTCAGCCAGCTCATCAAGGTCCCAATCCCTTTAAAGATATTCATGGGCACTGACTTCTAAGTACTTATTAAATGTCCTTGTTTTATGCCACCAACTGTAACAAAATGCTTTGCTCCAATGAAAAGCTCATTAAAGCCATGAAGAAGGATCAAAACAGTGAATTGATCTGCAACGTTCCTTCTCTGCTTTTTATTTGTAGGATCTATTTATTAGAGACATTTTTGTTGAACTAAAAAAAAAAAAAACCTGATACAAGCTATATTTGCAGAGACATTCAACTATCAATTACCTAGTGCATTTGTGTAAGCTAGAAAATAAATAAAACTCGACTGGGACATCTCTACTAATCATCACTTCTGCCAAATACATCAGACCTGCTTCCATGTTGCTGTCCAGATTTTGTTTTCTTGTTTTCTCTCTGCCTTGGTTAAAAAGTAAGGCAATTGAGAGGAGGTCAGGACAAACCAAGTTCTCATTTTACATCCCCTTCTCGCCATTGAGGCTAAATCCAACCCTCACAGGCTCCAATAAAAACAGATCACTTACATGTCCAGGGGTTCTGTATGGAGCGTTTTGATAAGGAAAATTTTCCCTAACACTTTAGCCATGTAGAAGTCCAAGGGTACAGGTAGCCTAATGACTAAAGTCACATACCTGGAAGCCAGAGGAGTTGTCATGGAGACAGCGGAAGCGACAGACAAAACTCCTCTCAAGAAAAGAGGAGTTTTCTGGGGGCAGATGGTCTGGGCTGTAGGTGACAAGGGCAGAACCGGAGGCTGGATTGTCCTCTGTGAAGGAAATCAGGTAAAACCCTCAAGTGAGGCACTTCCTGACAGCCCTGCCCAATCTGCTAATGCCACATTCAGCATGCCAAGAAAACCATTTTCTCATTCACAGAAGCATCTTTAAATCTAGGTCACAAAAAACAAACCTATTTGGTGCAAATCCTGCCATCAGCAGTAAATTATGTGACCTCTGCAGGTCGTCAGGAGCAACAGCACACACAAAAGTTAGTGTGTGTACAGCACGGATCGACAGGCTGAAGAGCTTCCCCTAAGCCCACGACCCAGCGAGGCTGGCCAGCTCTGTCGGGCGCCTGGGTCCACTTCCGTGCCAAACAATCAACACGGCCACGCGCGGCTGCCAACAACGCCCCTTGTCCCCTAATTAAAACAGACACTCGCCCACACAGTAGCATTTACACTGTGACTCAGGGAGCTGCTGATAAAGGTCAGAGATTTCTGCTTGTTCTCACCTGCTGCGTTGTTGGTCTCGGACATCGGGTCAGCAGCCTGGAGGCAGTGCTACCACGTTGGGTCCAGTGCAGACCACCAGCACAATAAAACTGAACTGGTCATTGGAAATGTGTACTCCATGAACAAGACTGTACTGTACCTTCGCCGTGCACCTCACACTTTCCACCGACAGCACTTTAGTGAGAAGGCACAGATAAAGGTAGGTTAGGGGTCTGGGAGCAGGGGTGGCCTCTTACCCCCTGTGCTCTGGTCTGACTGGTTTTGCTGGTCTGGCTGGTTGACTTGTGGAGGGTACAGCGCCCAGTGCAGGTTCTTCTGAAACTCTTGCTGGTCCTCTGCGTGTATAAGGTCAAACACGCTCTGGTGCATGACGTCCGTCTGACAAGAGGAATAGCACAGAGGACCAATCAGGTGATTTCAGAACAGCTGGTCGTTATGCACGCCGGGCAGAATACATCACATTACTGTTATTATTATTTGTTTTCATTCCAGCTGAGAAACGTGGAATGATTTTATGATAACTTCCTTGCAGTTTTGTGCTACATAATACAATAATTTTCTGAGCATAACTGTTTTATCATTCTTCTGTAAAAAAATAAAAAGACTACTTGGTGGAACATATATTTGCCAACTGAAAAGACCTACTAAAATCATTACTAATAATTTGAAATAAAAAATGTTAATTGCTAATGTCCTGGACATTTCAAGCACCTAACACATCTGAGGTATTTGCTCTGACACAGTGATAATCCCTGTTTTGTGTGGGCGTGTGCACAGGTGTATTTATCCACCTGGGGCAGGAAGCAATTAAGGAGCCAGGTTTATTTCTTGAATGCTTGAATCAAAATTCCAGAAGGGACGATAGCTTTATGTCTTTAGCACTGTAATAAACTTAAGCAGCTGTAATAATTTATCTGTGTACACTGATATTACATAGTGGCAAAAATGCAAAATTAATAATTTGGTTTGAATATCATAAATTATACTGTTTAATTGGTATGCAAACAGAAACAAGATGTTTGGCAAAGATTGACATGCAAAACTGTTTGGCTAAGAGTGACATACCATAACTATCGCAATGACTACACAAGTACATTATTTCCTCTTTAAACAGAAGTGAAGTCGGCTTTACAAAACCAGTTAACCCATTCAGTTCCTGAAGTTGTAACAAAGCAACAATGCGAGGTAAATGGGAAGAGTTTTCTCAAAACATATACAGAAGAGAGACTGCAGAGGGAAAACGTACAGAAAGGGAAGGAGGCGGGGGGAAAAATGCATGGGGGGTGAAGCTAGAGTGCAAGAGGATGGGGCAAAAGTCCTTCAACTGAGACCCATCATACAGCCTGTTTCCTGAGGTGTGTATGGATAACTACCCATGGAGCATGCAAGTGGTCGCAGTTACCTGATGGAACCCCAGGTAATCCTGAATGGTATGCGAAGAGTAAAATATGATTCCCTCTGATGTCACAACCAGCACAAAGCCATTGAGGGCCTGCAAGAGAAGAAAGAACCAGAGGTCACGTAAGCAAAGGCACTCCAGCACCCTCCAGCACTACATCTTCTATAACACTGGATGCCAAAATAATTTTATCTGCCAATTAAATTTTCATCTGGGAAGAGCAGAGCCAACAGATGTGAAGGCAGGTCACCATGAAGTATAACAATAATATTTAAGCATACCTATCTCATACAAAACCACTTTCCTTTTCAACAGTTACAGCACCTTAAACATAAAATATCTGTTTTAATACTTTCATACTCGGCTGAGAACGTTCTGTTGTTTGATCCTTGGTTTCACCATAAACTGTTTCATATCTTTGCAATTTAACTGAGCTTCCACAGAGCCTATACAGAGGATTATTTAATTCATAAATAAAAACTTAATTTGGACCCCTTGGGGAGCTCTCACCAGGTTCCTTGACAACACCAGCTATTAGATATGAGGATTCTTTCAGAGAAGCTGCACAGCCATAACCGAAGAACATTCCTTTCTTCTTTTCTACTCTTATTGGACTAGCAAACTGCTCTCTTCTGTCTCTGAATCATACACTATAACTGGACTGGCTCAAGTGTTTCTATATATCAAAACTACCACTTTTGTATTGAGAACAGAGTAAGCAGGTTGGGAAACTGAAAGTTTGTCACCACATTCCTTCAGTCCTATTTTGAAGGACAGCTCCGAGACATTTATAATGTTTATACAGCAATATGCCAATGCAAATTGTTATGTTTGCTTTCATGCTTTCTTTACAGGATAACTGACCAAGTGCAATTCTCCCCTGCCTGAACCAGATTTCTAAAATGTATGTTAATAATAGATGACACTGCTGAGTTCTTTCTAGAACAGAAGCACCCCCAATGCCACCCTTTCAGGCCAGACAGCTTTCAAGTCTATTTATTTTCAAGATTATACTGACTGTAAAAGAATCTAATGGATTATTTTTGGGTGGTAATTTAAATAACACAAATCTTTCATAATCAACAACCATTACAAATTTGGTATACCGTCCATAAGAATTCATTATGCTCCAAAAACGTGATTGGTCCTATCTAGACATTTAAAGTTAATTATTTTAACATAGTAAACATTCATACAGATATCAGGCCTCTCGTTATGTCAGAAATATCCAAGTTGTTTAATGTGCCTCTCATTTTTCACAGCAGCCTAATACATCAACAAGCATTCACATTCAACAAGAAGCATTATCTCTCTGGATTTACAGTTTGGAATTGAAGAAGTTAGAAAAGGAGAGTTACAATAAAAAAGGTCTTAATACATACTTATATAATTTTCTGTGACAATGTCAAAAACAGAGTGGAAAAAGGTTATGTTGATAGGATGCATATCCTGGGGATAAAAATGGGGTAAAAATGGTACATACCCATCTTGAAGAAATAATAGCAAAAACACTGAATTTAAAGTTAAAACTAGGCATGCATAAACCTAGCAAAGAAATTCTAAAAAGTCTAAGGATGGGACAGAGCTGGCCATCGATGCTCAGAAAAGCACGAAAAGGTGCATTACATGTCCTTGGGACACAAGCTGTGCTATTAAGTGATGTGATGCTTAGGTGCAAAGACAAGTGACACACTTAAGTTTGCAAGAATGTCCAAAACAGGCACGCAGCGCCGTGGCTCTCGTCACAATGTCCCGTGTCCCTGCCGCGGCCGAGAAGGGCATGCGACTGTCACGTGATGAGGCTTGTCATCCTCTCATGTGTGTCAGCAGGCTCCCCTGGCCTAACTAATAACGTGCCACGCCGAGTCCCCTAAAAAGCAAAACACCCCCTCCCCCATGCCCACAAAGCCCCATGTCTCTCTGAGAGATGACCAACAGAGATGCACGTAGAGACGGCCTGGCTTTGCCACTGATTTAAAACGTGGTAATTAACGGCAGCCACCCTAAGGAGTTCAGGAAAACAAAACCATATAATACGAGGTTGGACTGCTCTGAATTTTTCATCTTCTGGTAAGTATATGTATGAAATCAATTGCGGCTTTTTAAGGCATATCAAGTGTCCAATCTCAGGACAGTGCATTTAAGGCTTGGCCAACAGAGCTATAATGAGCAGAAGTGTGACAAGCCCAGTCTTGTCCTTGGTGCCTCTGGTCAGTAACAGAGGCTTCTGGGAAAGCCACACCAGCAGTATCTTAAGCACCCTTTCCCCCTTGTGGCCTCACTCTCCCTGCAACACACCTTATAAAAAAATAAAAAACTGAAAATTGCCCCTCACCTCCCAACACACAGACTGCAGGAAGCACCCCTTCATGTTACTACTGCGCCTCAAGAAAGTGTGGCAGAATGTATGCCAAATGCAGCAGGCAGACAAACCTGAATTTGAGCTATATGTCATATATGCATTCATATTATAACCTTCGTTCAGCTGTTTGCAACATTGCAAGTCTATCACAAGGGCACAGTTTTCTGGTTTGCATGTAAGTGCAACTGTACAACGTAAGACCACACCCTCCCATGCAGTGTGTGGGTTGCCTAGGTCTTTGTGTGTACAAAATGGCGAAATGTCTGTAGGAAATATTTGTGTTTGTTCTCACACCGGTCATGTCACTGTTGCTGGCTAACAGACACCTGGAAGAGCAACGAAACACACTGGCAGCAGAAAGAGAGATAAGACAAGCACAGAGTCACGGAAGGACAGCGTGTCATGATCCTCCCTGCTGCTCGAGCCACACTAAGCTGTTTATTCTGCATTGTCAATGTGACGTGTAGTATCATCCATCCATTAATCCAATTACACATTCACCCATGTATCTATGTATCTATCTAATGAAACAACAAAATCGAATATTACATAAGTAACAGGATGTTTCCGTTTATTTAATTTTAGGTTTAAATGATGCAACGAAACAAACTATAATTCTCTGTGGATGTCCGAACAATGGAGTGGCAAATTCTGGCATGTGTCATCATGGTGGCGTAAAATCAAGTCAAGATGTCTGAACGTTTCATTTTTACATTTATGTATATGTGAATCTTCAAGGGGTCCGTTATATAAAATTTTGGGAGAATTATAAGATCATGGTCAAGGCCAAACATCTGGAGAAGGTTTTGAAAATTCTCAGAGGTTATTTCCTCATGCTAGATACCCCCATCACAGAGAGAACATTGAAGGTCAGTCATGTTCCTGTTACGAGAAGCATTAACCTTGAAAAAGTAATTTCAGATATGTCATGGCATTGTGCTGAGGTCATCCCCATCAATGAAAAATGGACATAACTGCCTTTGAAAAGAAGCTGATCCAAGAAGTGCTTCATAAAGCAAAAATATGACATTACTACATGCTTGTCAAGGATAACGTGAAATGATGGTAGCTGCAAGTAAACCCACCATAAACCCCAATGCTCACACTAAACTGTGTGTTAACCACATTCACAATAAATATCTGTTCTGGAGCACTGATGGATGCTTTTCTGTTCATTCTTTCTTTACTGAATAATTCAAGACACTACGGCTCATTGTTAATTCATTTCAAAGCGCCTGAGATGCGACACACAAAAATGAGGGACCTGGTCAGAAATAGCTGTAGCTCTTTGTGGTACCACCACCTCCCAAGCAGTGTTCCGCGTGTCCCCCTCCCTCTGTCTTCTTCAATTCCTCTTGAGCTGCTGGCCAAGCCCGGAGTGGAATGTTTCTTGCTCTGTTTGCGCTTTCTCTAAGTGCTCCGCAATGGCTTAGCACCGAAGGCCGCGGGTTAGAACGTCTCATCCTGTTAGCATGCAGGAGCTTAAGTGGGAGGAAGACTCTCCCTGCTGAAGATCACACAAGCAGAACAATGCGTGCTTCCGCCCCCCATGACAGAAAAAAAGGAGTGTCAAGTCAGAGGGAGGTGGGAATGGGCAGCTAAGGGAAGAAGGCGCCCTCGTGTGCAAATGTATAGGTGTCTGAACCGATTAACGTCGGAAGTGTCTTCTGAGCTGAGAACCGACTGGGCCTCCCCTGCCAGGTCAACCATCTTTTCAATCCCCAGACAAAGGGACGGCGGTCTGCTCACAAAGGAGCTTGGCACTGCAGGAGCCTTCATAAAGGGTTATTCAGGTTGCGGCATGGGGCCCCTTTAGCTCTCTGGCAGCACGTGGCCTGACAAGAGGTACGAGATCGGTGGGAATAAGAGCAGCCTGCTGTCTGCCAACCCAGAAACAGCAGCCTGTAGCTGCAGTCGTCACTGCATTTTGTTTGCATAAATGGAAAAGGAAAACAACTTAAACAGAGAGGGAGCTTTGCATATATGGCTCTGGCTTGTCAGTTAGACTCCTCAGGTTTATTTCCCACTCCCATGGATTTGCTTCTAGTTTTGCAGAAAAAACGGGAAAGTTTACTGGACTAATGACTCACAAGACTCGAGCTCATCTGTCACTTACTGTAAATTAGAAAGAGAGAAGAACACTGCTGGGTCAAACTTCAGTTTGTCCAAGAGATCTGAGAGTAGAACCCTGACAATTATATCATGCTTGACAGAACAACTAAACCTCAAGAAGTTGTCTATGTATTCAGTGTTTGCCTACATGTAATTACTTACTTAATACTGTACATGCAAAGTCATCTGTCAGGAGCAGAGGCTTGCTTTGGGCAGAGGAACCAGTCACAGAAAGTGATGGTAGTTACGGAGGGCATTGGGGAGAAGGAGGGTACAATGAGGGAGGTGAAACCAGAGGGTTGCTGAAACCTTGAAGGAAACCGGGAAAGTACGACTAGAGGGTAGTCGGCACTTGGACAACAAATGATTTGCATTGGGCAGGTCACACAGGGGATACAAATAAAGTGCCTAATGGAGGCAGTTGCTGGTAGGTTTACTGTAGCCAATCAGGCATGCCCTACTGAATGGTGCTCCACCTCACTGGAGGCATGAAAAGCTGTACATGTGACATCATCACACATCAGTGTGAACATGCACGTCTGCGTGGTGTGTGTGTGTTTGTGTATGCGGTATGTAGTGTATGTTAGTATGAGAATCAGCATGCAGGCCTTTGTTAGTCTCCATCAGGGGTCACACTCATGGAAAGTTCATGCCATTGTTAGAAACATGAACAGAGTAACTCATTTGGCTAATAGTAATAATTACCATAACAAAATGCTCTGATAAACCGTCAATACAACAACAGCATTAAAGACTATGTAGATATCATTAACCCTGAAATGTTTGTGAAGCCAAAGTTGGTAGGATAATTAACATGCGTGCTAGAGGTCTGTGGGCTGCTGCTAGCCATTAGCTCTCACGGTGCTTTTGGCTGCTGACGTAACAAGGGACTGCACTTCTGGCCCTTCCTGGCTACTCTTCGGTCTCCAAGGGCAACATCGGTCAGCTCTGGTACTGTATATTCCCAGGCCAATATTCGACAGTCATGACACATCCTGTGATCAGAAACATGCTATAAATCTACTGTGCCTCATTAGTAGATTACAGTCACAATTTAAAAATAAGACTTATCTGTCCTCTTCTTTCCTCCCCTCACACTAACCCCCCACCCCTTCCCACCCAGATTTACTCCCTTGTTTGGTACTGATCTGACAAAAGCAACACTTCAAATGTAGAAGAGGTTGACGTGGAGGAGCGGCACATTCTTCAGAAAACGAATGTGTGTGTCTGTGTGTGAGCACTAGTTAAAATAAAGAGACACAGCTAGGCCAAAAAAGAAAGGCAGGAAAGGGTAAAATCCTTGCACAAAAACGTCTTGGACACTGAAAACTCAACATCCATTAATTTCAATGGTAAAATTTTCAAGGTGTTCTTCAACCCAAAGCTTACTAAAATAACACCAAGTACCATTAAAATGGACATAACTGCATAAAAATTAGGATAGTAACAAAAAAAACCATTAACTGCTCTTTAATGTGGCTGTTTATGTGCTCTTGTTAACATGTTTTTGATGGTGCAACTCATTGCCTATCATGCCATTAAATGCGCGCGCACACACACACACACACACACACACACACACACACACACACACACACAACAGACACAGGTGACACCTCAGACTAGGACACACCCTCCTAAGTACTCACCTGCAGCAGCAGTTCTCCATCAGGTATCCACCTGTCCACCACTCCCATCGAGCCGCTACTGTTCTGGCTGCAGTCATCCTTAACACCTTTCTCCCTGTGGTTCTTCAGGGCCACTGAGACATGATAGCAAGAAAGAGAATACGCAAAGTTAAGGCCTTACAAAATGCTCTGGCACAGTACTTCGTAAAGTATGTGTAACTAGCATAACCCATCTTATAGCACTCAAAGAGGGCTCTTATGCCATTCTGGCATCATTAGAAAGTGGACCTTCACTGTTGTACAGTGTTGCACACACTGCTCTTTCCACGTGCCACTAATGACACACATCGATGAGTGCCAGGGCAGGCAGCATGTCTTCAAAATTCATCTGATGCTTTTGGCAGAGGTTGACATCGGTGAGAAGCTGTGGCAGCGAGATGTGAACATGAACTCACTATGAAAAAGGAGACTGAAAGAGAATGGATTAAAAACAGGCAGGGAGAGCCGTAACTGCAAGAAGCATTAGGCAGCCGTTATGTTGTTAGCCTGGGGAATGTTTACTCGTTTAATGCTAACCTGTCAACGTAAATATACTCAGAGTCACATCAGTAGTAAGCACTGGCTCATGTGAACAGGTCGTTACACAGGATGGTTTCTAATTAATTGCAGAAGCACACAGAGTGGCAAAGCGCTGCACATTTACAAAGGTTGCATTTATTGTGCAGAGGTTTTCAGGGTAATGCTTATGACATAAACATGACTGGGGTCCAGGAGAGCATTTTAGTAAAAGGCTGCAGCCCCATCTCCTTTAGAGGCCCATTATCATGCTGAGGTGACATTTCCTTCCAGCCTGGCTGTATTTGTTTGGCACATTTTACCCACCCCACCCTCTTCCTGCATCTTATCCTGCAGCCATTCCTGCTCTGTGACACAACAAAGATAGGCGAGTGTTGGCACTCCATCTTTCACCTGGACTGTCTGCTCTAGGACAGAGGGTCTGGGTCACTAGCCTGGGGGTGAAAACAAGGTTTTCATCGAATAATCTCCAGTAACCCCACGTGCGGAAGTCAGCTGGACCGCATGTTTGAGCAGAACAAAAATCCCACAAAATCTTCAGGAGCCTCTGACCTTACATGCTAATGCAGTGCTGTGTTCCAGCGGGACACTTATTACTGTAATCAACTAAAAGCACTGGCAAGAGTGCTACAGAGTATTATGAAACAAATGCCCTTCTGCAGTCTCCCTTCCCAAAACCACACAGACTGAGATCCACACAGATACCTTGGGATAAAAGCCTATCAGATTCATTCAAGCCCACTTTCATTTCCTGCCAAAGAGTTTTTTTTTTTTCTTTTTTCTAAAGGGAAGTCATACTACTCTCGGGCGGGATCCCATGGTGCGGTGTCTGTGTGGGGGTCTGGAGCTCCTCCTGGGACCAGACACTGCGGGCAGTCCAAGTTCCACCAACTGGGCAGCTAGACACAAACCATCCCTTTCCGTTCCTTTTCCACACGGCTGCTTAAATGGTGCCAAAAGTCATTTCCAGAAAGAAGCTCTTGTCTGCTTTTGTGCATGGACCCAGTCAGTCCTTTACAGTTCTTTGTGAACGGATGAGTTGTTAGCTGGGACAACAGGTTATTTACAGTTTAACAAGCTCTGCCTGTAGCTGAAAGGCATGGCACAGTGACTCAGTGCTGTTGCTTCATACTCTTGAGGGTGGGGGTTCAAGTCCCAGCCACAAGCCTGAAAAGGTTTCTTCAAGAAGAGCTTCAGAGAGAAAATCGACCCCAAGTTGATGTGTAGTTTGGATGCTGGTTGATCTGCTGTGACAACCCCCTCCTGAGGAGCAGTAGGAAGTTCACTGACATATTTATTCCTGAAAGTTCCATGAGGTCTGCACATCCCTCACTTCTTTTAAGTAAATAAAATGAGGTTAACAATAGTAATTATAAGCACTGATACCACTGACCAACATGCTGAATAGAAAAGGTAGTGGATTCGAAGCCGAAGAGATTAACAAAGAGAGCCATTGTTTTACATGCAAAATGTGAAGCTCACCTGTGACAGGCCCTTACCATCATCAAATCATTGAGTAATGGCATCAAAATGTCCCATGGGAATTTTCAAACATAGCAAGGGAGTCCAAAGTGAAAACATCCATCTGAATACTATGGAGTGATAAGGATCCTAAACACCAATGAGTCGTACAAAAGTATCTGGGCATTAAGGACAGGGAGGGAGGAGAGAAGGCCCAGATAAAAGACAAGATCATGAAGGAGTGTTATCGTTGGGTGCGCCAGACACAAAACAGAAGTCAGCTCCAAGAACAAGATAACACTTATTTAGAATAATGTTCATAAACATTTACTGGTAAATAACTTTAGTTTTCACTTCCCCTCACCAAACCCACAAAAAATTTTTGGTTTCCTCCAGTCCATACAAATTCACTTCAGAATGATCACATGCCCAAACAGAGACTAAGACTTGAAGGTCCAAAATAAAACAATTGTTAAAAAAAAAAACACTTCCACATTGTTTTGGATAATGAGGCACATCATCATGGCTCAGGGAAAATGTTTTTTTTCTTAATAATTCTTTTTTGGAGATGATGTACCTGGTGGACTAAGTGACCAGTGCAGTCCAATGCGATCAGACAGAAGGCCCAGAGGTCTCTCTTGCTATATCCCCTCCAGGCAGGACAGTGAAAGTACGGGCACTTCTGCCTTACGTGAGACGTGGAAAGTGCATTAGCACTTCTCAGTGGGAAGGTCACCAAAGGACACAGCTTCTCAGTGACAACTTTGCCAGCATCAGGCCTCCAGGATGGTAAGCGGAAGTGGCTTTCTTCCAGCAGGGCACTTAGCCCTGGGATCTCCTCTTTATTCCCACCCCCTACATCCACACTGTGCTACACCCACTGCTGCCCCTTATCCCCCTACAGCCACCAGGGACATATATCAGCGATTAAAGGAATGCCTAGCAACAGCACTGCAGCCTTGACTACAGAAATCCACAGTATCTGTAATTACCGTCAGACGAGCCAGCAGCTCCCAGCGGTATGTAGAACCCTTAAGGTATACTTCGCTAAGTACTTTGATAGACAGCTCTGAGCAAAGGACTTAACTATGTGATTTGTAGACGCCATGGGGAACAGCCTGACATGTATTTCTCCTGTCAAAAAAAAAAAAAAAAAAAAAGCACTGCCTTCCCCACTGACCTCTGACACACATAACAAGAACAAAGAATTGCCCGTCCTGCCCTCGGTACCCCAGCAACATCTTGTCATGTTTCAGTGACCGGACTCAAGGCAGACCAATTGTTGCCTGTGGCACAAATTGATCGAGAAAGGTGTGAGCGGAGAAGCCAGCAGCCTGAGGGTCACCACCCACACTCACACCCTGTTGACCTTCCTCCTTTGTGCCAGCGTGAAATGGAGTCTCACACTCACCATTGTGTAGGCCTGCGGGCCTCGGTGTGCCTCTTACTGGGACGGCTGAAAAGTGATGAAAAGTGACGAGGAGATTTGACAACAGAAGCAGGAGCAAACAAATGCAGCCTAATAATGCCACAGAGAGCATCCAACTTCACACACATTTACTCACAATGGTAGCTGATGCAGCGACGCTAAGCAAGAGCTTCGATCTATACAGACTACAATAGAAGGAAGCAGAGAAAAACCGTTCCGCACATGCTGCCTGCTTAAAAGCAAATTAATACTGCATGTGTATGTGTATTTCTCTTTATGTGGTCTTTGCCACAAGATAAAGAAGACCAACAAGTACAACTACAGGCAACATTTTCTGAGCCCACCAAACCAGCTGGAATTTCTCCATTCATTTCTTGGGGCCTTTCTTCTGCACTGAGGCTCACAGACATTCTAAGACAATAAATAAATACCCACGCTGCACTTCCTCATTCCCACTGGAAATGATTAGGCCTTGTTTTGCCTTAAATGTGGCAAAAGTGGCAGCAAATGGGATATAAAAGGTATTGACGCAAGATTTACTGCTCCTTCTTTCCAATGTTCCTTTTCATCTCACTGAATGTGCATCAGGGAGAGGAGGGGGGCAGATTGCAGCATTATTTCTGCAGTCAAAGAAGGACCTGCCGTCTCAGCCCAAGTCAGATAACAAAAAGATGCACAACAGAACTACCTTTCATCTATAACTGAATTAAGGGTCCTCAATAAAACCTCCCCAAGAAGATCCACTTGATATTCAGGTTTTTCAAAGGGCTTATTGTTAATTCTGATATGCATCATAATTAAGTTTAATCTAATAAAACTGTCCACACTGATGGCTATCTGTTGAGTGAATTGAGCTGTCCAACAGAAACAATAGAGTATTTACTATTCTGTAAGAGGGAGATCAAAACAACAGTGACTGGAACGTGCCGGTTCTAATTGGACATAACAAATATTTGGCGCCAGGCAGAACCACTCCAGGACTGTTACAGGAAATAGCCCTCCTTCTGCCAGTCTTTGGCTGGCATTTGTCTAAAGGGAGTTTATTAAAGCTGCTACTGACAATATTAACTTTTAATCTGTAAATGAAAAGGAAACCTCTGGAGAAACTGTTTTCCTTTCAGTGCTTCATACAGCTGCAGTAATTTTCAGTCGTGTCATTTACTCTGCCGGTCATAATGACATCCCCAAACATGCCAGAGCAATTACAGGCGAGCTATGCGCCCCTCCGCAACACACCCCAAGCAGCTGCTGTCAACGTCTCCCAATGACAGCGCAAACAACTCGAAAACTTCTGCGGGCGGGGTTGCTTTGTCTGGACAATAACATCCTAGTTCAACTCAGCTGGAACTAATGGAAAGTGGATTAAACCAATCACAGTCAGTGGATGAGACTGTACACACTGTTCCAGTCATTAAGGTTTAAATCACACTGGTACAATCCAGGAAGACAAGTGATGCAGTGAGAAGTACAGGACGTGCTCTAAAGAACCATGGAAACACACAGAGTGTCCTCATCTGACAACTGTGTGCCAGTGTGTACATTATACTGTCGTGGTTCAGTGAAGTGGACTGCTGCAGCTCACGGTGAGTTTCTAACACAACTAACATTAGCGCTGAATCCCAGAGATAGTGCGGGGCATTCCAAGTGTGAAACAGTATGAAATGGGGGACCATTTGGCACAATGTTAGAAATGCTGCCACTGTTTCCATGAAGGTGTCACATGGGTCAGAGCTGGATAATCAGATGCACCACTAAAGCTCTGAGTTTCACTTCAGTGTATGGTGTTCTTTCTCCACCATCACCCATCCTTATCCTCCTTCCGGCCTGTGATTTAGTGCCCTGGTATCCTTTCCCCTCTTCCCTTCTGTCACCAGCTCAGTCCCACTTTCCTGTACCATTAAACCCCTTAACCCCACTTCCTGGCTTCACTATTAATAGCACAGTGGGTCCTCACAGAACATTAGCAGTGATGCTGAAGTAGGTTCCAGGAAGCCCCACTGATAATGGTGTCCCTATAATCCTGTACCCCGCCCCCCCAAGGTCAGTTCTTCCTTCCTCCTTCACATACCATCAGAGAGGACAAGTTGTCAGCAGTGAAAACTAACGCCCTTATGTTCACAGTGTGTTTTGGTACAGTGCATGCATACAGAAATTGCTATCCTCAACATTCTCCCAACGAAGCCCTGATTCACTGACACCTTTCCTTTTTTAGAAACAAATTATTTCAGTGAAGAAATGGCAGTTATGACCTGTTTGGTGTCACTTTTTTATTACAGGAAAAAAAACAATTTAATTAGATTTGATTTGGATTATTTGAATGAGTTAACAACTCAAACGTAACTTCAAATTCTGATTAACCACAAGTTTTCAATCAGTTCCTGTTTCCTGCTAGTTATAATGCCTCATGTTGGAGAAAAAAATCCCAAGGTAGAAAATGGCTGTGTGGAGTGTGGATTGTTTAAATAAAAAAAAAAAATTGAAAATCAACTTCCACATATTTGCTTTCTTTTGTTAGGGCAACATAATTGCCTGTGTGTAAACAGAGACTAATAGACAATGACACTGCCTTTTTTGGAATGTTGATTGTTTGAATGAAGCAACGGTTGCAAAATAGAATGTCTTGTTGACTAATAACTAGCTCATAAGCCTAAGAACCATGTTGGATGTTTAGACCACAAGCATTTGGGAAATCAGAACAAAGAAGGTTATGCCATGGACAAACTGCAGTAGTCACGCAAAACATGCAAGAATGATGTCTGCTGCAGATGGTGATCGACAAGAAACCATTTCAAGTGCACTGGAGCAATGGAGGTGTGATCACAGTAGGGAAGTGAAGGCCCTGGTATGAAGTGCAACTCACTCCACCAGAAGGGCAAAATCTGTCCACTTCCTCTATCAGCAAATGTAATTAGTACAGTTATACACACTGACAAAACAGGAATTCTAAGAACTCATGTATTCAGCCTGGAATTCAGACTGCAGAAACTGTCCTTATTAATAGGCAAGCATGTTTAAATAAGAGCAGTTTAAGATGAAGAAAATCTACTAGATTTATAATGGTAAAACAGGTCAACTGAATAATTTGTGTCTTGGGAGCTAAGTCCAAAAGCATTAAAAAGCATTTTAAGAGCAGCCAGTTTGCTTCTAAGGGAGACATACTGAGTGTGTGCGCTCTGGCTATGAGGCTCACAGCAAAAAATACAACACAATAATGTCATTCAAAAAATCCGCGCGCAGATTTACAGGCCAATGAGTGCAGTCTGGCCCCCAGCAGCAGGGCTCCTCGTGTGAAATACTAACAGTGCGGCCTACACGCATGTGCTGCATCACGCGCAGCTGGCGTCGTGGAAACAGCCGACTGTCGACAAAGAGAGCCTGCGGCGTGGCGGTGGGGGGGCACTTTTTTCTGCTTTCAACAGTCAGTGCTGGTTCACCAACCCACTTCCACAACAGAATTCACAGAGGCACCCGACAAGTAATAAAAATACCAAAGTCCACACACAACTCAGCCCCTGTGGAAGACACCGCAGTACTAGCTAGACCATGCTGTGTCCTCCCATCTCATGATTTATATAATTAGCTCATTGCAACATTTTAAAAATATACGTAAGTGTATCAAGTGTCCAATCTATCCTTATTGTCAATTTGATAATATTAAGCAAACATAGGTTATTTCATATTTTCTCACACATAGAAGCGAATGGAGGACAGCACCCAATAGCAATAGTTGCAGAGGCTGCCAGAACCTCAGTTAACTGTAAGTATAAATAATGCAAGTTCACTTCGCATACTATTAATCAGGATTATCAGACTAATGTAATATTAATGATATTTGGGATGGTTGTGGGGCATGGCTTTCAGCACAGCACCAAGGTGAACATGCATGCAGAGTTATAAAATTTGCTGGTTTTAAGCTTGAACCCTTGTTTGTTACTCTTGATTAAAGCCCTGCCCCTTGTTTGTTACTCTTGATTAAAGCCCTGCCCCTTGCTTGTTACTCTTGCTTAAATCCCCACCCCTTGTTTGTTACTATTGATTAAAGCCCCGCCCTTGTTTGTTAGTCTTGATTAAAGCACCGGCCCTTGTTTGTTACTCTTGATTAAAGCCCCGCCCCTTTTTTGTTACTCTTGATTAAAGCCCCACCCCTTGTTTGTTAGTCTTGCTTAAAGCCCCACCCCTTCTTTGTTACTCTTGATTAAATCCCCACACCTTAGTTAGTTAATTTTCTTTGTTGTGTCTCCTTTTTATGTTTCTGTTGAAGTAAGGTCATTTGTTCAGTTCAGTGTTCAGAATTTGTTTAGGTCTTGCTTTCTTGGTTTGCTCTGCTTTGTTATGTTTAGCCCCCTAGCCTGGCTGACATTAGGATATTGATAATAAAACAGATAGTGGCACTAGCTTTCAGTGGCACTAGATTCATTCCCCGAAATTGTGAGTTGATGTAGTCTACAGATGTAGTACTAGGGACTCCTATCAAGAACTCTGATGTTAATTGTCTCAGAATGCGGAACAACTGCAACACTGGGAGCTGAAAATCTCTCCACAGGCCATGCATTGCCCTCCACCTAAAATCACATTACACTGTGCTTTACATGGGAAGTTAATTAAGCAAGCTCAACCAAAACTGTGACCCAGAAAGTATGACTGCTCTGGATGTGGCATACCAGAGGCTTCTTATTCCTTAAGTATGTTCTAATTATTATTCATTAACATTGTTTGCTGAGGGGCTGTATAGAGAGGCCTAGGATGACACACACACACACACACACACACACACACACACACACACACACACACACACACACACACACACACACAGGGCAACACCCCAGAGCTCCACAGTGACTGTGAAAGGACACCCAGCAG
>JABJVR010049110.1:0-22748 GCA_025773905.1 Chitala chitala | reverse complement strand
CTAGGGGCTCTGTAGCTAAAAGCTCTAGCTCCAATACATTTATGTACGCGTGGAACAACTAGTAGGCCTGCATTCTGTGATCGATATTACTCATTTATTAAACACATTTTCGTTTATTGGTTAAATAAAAAAATCATTGCTTAACATTGACCTTTGTTATCGTCTGATTTAATCTACACAATGAATTGATTCTTAAAAGAATTGTTCTAAAAAGACATTTTGCCAAAATTAAATTGAATCAAAATTGAATCGATTTTAAACAGAACTGAACACTTGTGAATGGAAATCAGATTGAGTGGTGAAGTGGGGGCTGTGATGTCCTAGCCCTGGTCTTGCCATGGTCTCATGTTTCTTCTCCTAATGGGCACTTTGTGTGACAATTTACTACTTGCCCCACCTCTGCTATTTCTGCCCCAGCTTCTGTTTATATACCAGAGTGCCACCTACTGTTTTGTGTTGACCCTCTTCACCTGGGGGACTGTTGACTCCACCCCACTGTTTTCTTTGGGTTCCCCTCCCTTCACTCCCGCCTCCCGCCCTCCTAGCAGGCTCCACTCACATGGGCTTGTTTGTCCTTTGCATCACTAATAATCTGAGCTGTCCTTATGCTGATGATTTAAAGTCACTGTTGACCAGCATGTCCATCCTGGCTGTTTGACTGCTGCCAAGTTTACGTGAGGTCAGATGTTTTGCACAGAACACTGCAGTGTGTTTGCTAATGAAATGGTGTATAGTTACAAATGACATAAATGCAGCTGAATGTTTGTACATTTAAAACATGAGATTTAAGTATGACAGCTGGCTTAAAGATGTTTGTGCTGACCTGGGAAATTTGCTGGCTTTTTCCAGTTCTGTCCATGTTCCAATATTGCATATCCTCTACTAATAAAGTTTAATGTCTTTGGTGTCTTTGTGATGGTGATTTTACATATGGAGACTGGGGAGTGAAGTGTGCTTGTTTGTGTTTTATATGGGTATGAGGGGGTGCGCTAGGGGAGTGGGGAGACCTTCTGGACCTGTTCGATAATGACAGCTGTTGTGCTGACTGAAGAGAAAGGGGACAGAACAGGTGAACTCTATTTGTGAGGCCATGACGTTGGACCTCGGTTAAGCAGTGAGCTTTTCTGGAAGGCTCGTGCGTGTGGGGACGTTACCGGCAAGCTGAGGAAGTCATGAAAGAAGCACCCAGAAAAGGTCAGAGCCTGCTGCAGAGCAGCCCATGGTGAGATGCTTTTACCGGCATCCAGGCTTCCCTGCTGTCAATTAGGTGGTCAACATATGCCTAACTCTGGCCAGAGTTCAGAATTAAGGAAGAAAAAGCAGAGATCAGAAGTGCTCTGCAGCTACACAGCTGACAAAGAGCTGTGCTCAGATAGGCTGCTTCTTGCTCCTGCCTTTCCCTGGAGCATTAGCTGGGCTTACCTCACAGTGGCTGGCCAGTGCCAGAGATGGACATGCAAGATGGGCCAAAACCTTGGCCTAAGATACTCAGGCAATGCTTGGAGCTTGAACTTTCCTCCAGGGGTCGTAGAAGGTCCCTCCCCTGCCTTTCCACGAGAGGAATCCACATGGAAGAGACAACGGAGCCTCTCCGGGGGTTACTAGGAGTGACTAGGGGTCTCCGTGGAAGTCATTCCTTCAGTTCTGCATGTTGGCCTTCATCACTGGTGAAGCAATTTCTCCAAAAGATAACTTCTTACTGTGGAGAGTGTTGTTAATATACTTACCTTTATGTTATATGTTATAGATGATACACATTACGTTGTGAAGGTGTTCTACCCTGGTTTTTGTTGGATTGGTAGATGGTTGTAGATGTAGACAACCCTTGAGTTTGTATGCTACAGGAGCTAGCTTTCTCTTCTGCTGCACATGTTGTTGTAACTTAGCCTACATGTTTTGTTTTGAGTTGTTTATTGATTAATGAAAAGCATGACACACTTTACCTTAGATAACGCCTTGGTTGAAGATTGATTTATTTTGTATGGTAAGACAAATGTGAGGTCACTTATGCTGTACCTGTAGTGGATGAATATGAGTTTCTAATAAACAAGCACTAAGTACTTTTTAATGTGAAAATTATGGTGATTCTTCAGCTAATGAGCTTGTCCTAACAAGATGTAAATTGATGATCAATTCAGGCAAGCGCTTAATTGTAACAAAAAGGTTAATGGACTAAGGGTTAGACTGGGAGGAAAAACAGAAGAAGATCAGGACGGAATATCCTGTTTCTTTTCTGAGGTGAAGTCTGCTTTATGGACAAAAGTCATTATTGTACTATTGATTTTCAAGTGCTATTGGAACTGCTTAGCATTACAGTGGATTAGCAAATCGTTATCACAAGCACAGTGTGCATTAGTGTGTGAGCGTGCATGTGTGCACGTGTGTGTGTGTGTGTGTGTGTGTGTGTGTGTCTGATTTGTCCATATGATTATAGGAGCAGTTTAAATGTCACTAACTATATTGTACAGGGAAGGAGAACATTTTGTTTTAGTGTTTGCTAGGAAGAATGTTTCACAAGGGCAAATCGTATGTGTGAGTGTGTGGGTGTGCGTGCGCGTGTGTGAGTGTGTGGGTGTGTGTGCGCGTGTGTGCTCTGGGTTCCTGCATCACCTATGTTTACCCGGCTGCATGTGACATTTGTGTGGCGTCTTGCTGCTCCCTTTGTCAGTGCAAGGCACTTCCTGCTGCTGCAGTGCACAGGACTGTCACGTCCCATGATGCATCACTGCTGAGCAAAGGGCTGCATGTTGTGTGTGTGTACACAGCATTTAGGTGATGAATCATGATGGTACTGTTAAGGAAAGATGGAAAACTACTCTATTTTTTGCTATTTTAATTATCTAACTGTTATTTGGAGACTTCATGCCTTAATCAAAGTCTGATACAAGCCTTTTATGTTTATGCAGTCTACTGTGCCAACATTAAGTATAAATTGAACATTTTCCAAACCACAGTTTCGTTTGTTTTCTAACTGGAATTGGTACACTTGGAGCTCTTTGCAGTGTTCACAGTTTCTTTAACATTTTAATATAGTACATTCATTTAAGTCTGCTGTGTATATCTGACTTTGATGTATTTTGTACAGCATTTGAAGATAGTGAGTGAGGATTTACAGTGGTGCTTTTGGCCCAGTTTCCGTGGCGGTCCTTAACACCTTGAGCTGGTCGCTGCCTCGTTCCCTGTTTAACCGCTTCAGCCGTTCTGATCTGACTGTAATTCCAAGGTGTTTACAGGGAGAGTCTTGTCAGGCCAGGTCGGGCAGGCTAAAATTTGCAAGTGGCATTGTTTGCTTATCCCTGCCCTTTGTGTTAATATAAGCCCTCTTGTGTAATACGCTGCTCAAAAAGACCTTCTTTTACTCACTTGCACCTTTCAGGGGGCAATGGCATACCCTGAGGTGCCCTGGCATTGACCCTACCCTTGCCAGAATTTCAAAGGAGAGACACACATTCATAGATGAGGTGCCAAGTGCAATGTGTTCAGGGTCAGGTCCTTATTTGACACCTGTTTTGCATGGTTTTTGTAGGATTGTTAAATGATTGACTGGTGCACAAACTGGAGTCTCTGTTGAGCCTGTGTGTACCTGCCTGACGGCACTGAAACTGAGTGAAGGTGTCGGGCTGCGAGATGCTCGTCTCTCAGAGAGGCGATGGCGGTGTCTGCAGGGGAGATTGAGAGGACGTGTCTTGAGCAATTTGCCATATTTTTTTCACATTGCATAGTTACTCCAGTACTGAAAATGTGATGCTCAGTTGCTGATGAACATTCACTCTGCCAGTGTTATCAGGATCTAATTTCCAAAACCCCAGTGCAGCTTTTTGTTTTTATAGATAACTGGAAATCAAATAGCACTTTTAGTTACAAAACATTTCTTTGTTTTGTAAATGGCTGGACCTAGGGGCAAACCTGTGTGTGGAATACATAGGGAAAGGCAGGCAACCATCACCCAAGACAGTGCTTTCCATCACTCGTGTACCAGCAGTGGACATTCCGGAACATTCTGTTTCTCTGCTTGGGGTTCTGAATGTTTGTGTTAGTTCGCATTACAGGCTCGGTGTGGTGACTGAACACCATTGTCCTTCTCACTGCCATCTTTTGAGAAACTACAGGCTTCAGCTGATGGAATGGGCTTGTCTTGGGAAACATCTCTCTTCTCATCTGGAGTCCTGCTGTGACAGACCTTAAACACTGAACACTGTCCCTTACGTAACTTCATTGTTACCATGTCACAAGTTCATTCATCACTTTTGTTTTACCTTAACAAGTATTTGGCCATATACCCTAACAGAATTCCAGCTGTAATGGTTTTATGGATTTGAGTGTTGTTTACATAAAATCATACAGGATAATTTCTCTAATGTTTGCTTAATACCATGGCTTTGAAACAGAGTTCATGCACTAGCATATAAACTTCGTTATAAAAACATAGGCTAATTGCTAATTCTAAAAAGTACTTATTTCCAGTCAGTCAGTCAGTCAGTCAGTCAGTCAGTCAGTCAGGCATCTTCTATACCGCTCATTCCTGGTGAGGGTCACAGTGAAGCCTGGAGCCCATCCCAGAACACACAGGGCGCAGGGCAGGGGACACCCAGGGCGGGGCGCCAACCCACCACAGCTTGTTTTCATTCATCTCATATTTTACATTGCACAATATTAAAAATGTTAGGTATTGAAACATTATGAATATAAATTAGCATCTGCTATTCCACGTTAATATACAGTGTGCATACAAAAACAGTTCACATATTCACACGTAAGGTATATAAGTAACACGTATTAACATTTTTTTTACCAAGATGCTGACACTAGCTTTTTATAAAGGATGACGTTTTAATGAAGGGAAAAATCTATGCATATGTAAATGATGTTAATTGGCATATGAGATGAGAAAAAGCTTTAGAAGCTCAGAATTTCCTAACCTGTAGACCTTCAGGCTGTAATACAGTGTATTACCCACCCCCACCTCACCCAAAAAACCCAACTTAAACTATTGTAGTACATCTGAAACATTAAATCTGCCTTGGACTCTGTTCACAGAGGCTTGTATTGCATGTAATGTAGGATGTGTGATTACTCATTCTGCTCATTCATTAACTTGTGTATTTAGCATGTATGTGGGTGAGTGACAGCCCCTTTTCTATTGTTCCACCCCCCCACAGTGACATAAAAACAGGAACAATCAGGGGGCTTTCCAGCTGCCTCTAATGAGCCTGTTCTTCAGCCTCTCCAGTGGAGCTGAGAAGTGGGTCAGAGCTCAGAGTGGAGAGGAGATACAGGGCCAGGTTTGCTAACAGTGCTGGCTAATGAAGACCTTTTGCTCTCACTGGGGGGTGAATACAGAAGTATTGCTGGTTTTGTTGTAGGAGTACAGATACTCCTACAACAAAGGAACCCAAAAGTAACACCGAAATTGCAGGAACCAAAACAGGCACCGCCTGACGTTGGTATAAAGTGGCAGGAAAGGGAGGCACAAAGCAACAGCACAGCGATTTAATGACTATGAACTCCTGACTTTTCCCTTATCCTGTTGCCGCTTTTCTTCTCCTACAGAGCTGCATCGAAAGATGTTGTGACATTGATATTCCAGAGAAGACAAAAATGGTTTGCAAGTCATACCTGTCAGGGGAAATGGCAGATGAAATGTTGTTTTAATTTAAATGGGAATGCTTGCCTTTTGACGTGGAAGTGTCTCTGCACATGTTCACTGCCGCGGTGTTAGTGATGTAGCAGAGTTGACTGCCTCTTTGACAGCCATATCTGGTACTGCTATTAGCTTGTTTTCGCTGTGGTTATTAAGTGTAGGTTGCTTTCACGTTAAATTTGATCTGTTGGCTTTAGTCTCTGGGGAATAAGACTGCAGTGGGAAAAAATACATTTGTGACGTGGTGCTGAAAACCTGCATGGTTATACCATCCATCTCTTTGCTTCATTTGTTTTTTTTGATGGTCCTAGAAACTCCATCATTGCATAAGTTGCAGATGAAGAGGCTGACCAATAGAGAAACCTTTTGGCAAGCCTTTTTGCCCCACTGTCTTCTGTAGTGTGATTTGCTATGCATTAGACTCCATGTGCCAGCTGAGGGGGGAGGGAATACAAGTGTTAAAGCAAAGCAATGGAGTTAATGTAGAGAAAGAGTCAGAAAAAGTGGTTCACATTTTCCTGTGTACTGATCTCAATGCTGACTGCATCAGTGACTTTTCTCATTTCTGACTGATGTGCATTCAGTAATTGTCTAACCTCCATCTATCCATCCATCCATTCCTGGCGCCTATCCCAGGAGGTTTAGGTGGGGGATGCCGTGGACAGGATGCTAGCCCATTACATCTGACCATCAATAATGAATTCGTATTTAACATGCTTAATGGTAGTTAAATGGTTCGCCACTTAGATGGCAGATCATGTGGTAAATGAGCCACTGTTGCTGGTTGTGTGGCATAACTTATAGCAAAATATGCCAATGAAGTAAATATATGAAGTCAAAGTAATTGATTCCCTAATGGGGTTAGTGTATTGCTGCTACTTTTTGTAAATATTTAATTGAATGAATGAGTGAACCATAGTTTCAATCAAATGATGCAGTGCAGAATGTGTGCTGCCAGGAAGAGGGTGGTGCGTGGTGATGGTCAGAGAGTGGTTTGAGCCTGAGGGGTTTTTCTGTGTGTGTGTGTGTGTGTGTGTGTGTGTTTGTTTGGGGAGGAGGAGGAGAGTTCCACTGAGAGTTCTGCTCTTTGCGCTGCCTGCTTTATTTATGATGATGCTGTCCATCTTTTTCTGGATGAGGAGCTCCTTTAGCCTTGTATTGCTGTGTGTGTGTGTGTGTGTGTGTGTGTGTGTGTGTGTAGGTGGTGTGTGTGCGTGTGTGTGTGTGTGTATCGGGTGGGAGGGGGGCTGCAGAAGTGCAGCTCACTGGAGAGAATCTCTCCCAGGCGGGAGTGCACGTATATGTGTGTGTGCGTGCTCGGGTTCGTCCGTGTGTATATATGGAGAGAGTGAGAGCATCCAGAGAGCCTCGTTCCTGAGCTCCCTCACACACGGCATTCAGTAGCGGCGGGCCAGACTCTCACACGGCGTTCAGCGGCAGCGGCGGCGGGCGGGACTGTGCCCAGTCTCCACGGCAGGGCTGCGTTGTTTTCATTCCACAGTGGGACACAGTCACACCGTATGTATCCTCTTTTACACTAACCATGCGGCATGTTTTTCTTACAGGTGTGCTTCGGATGTGGGGGGCTGGCGGAGAGGTGGCGGCATGATTCTTCATAGATGATGGATGTACTTTAATCGATCATCCTTTCTTTGCTCAGTTAAGCTTGTAATTTTATGTGTTATGATTAGGGGTGTCATTGGACAAAAAAGTACATAGCAGTTCACTGTTGAAGTGGGTTTTGCAGGCTTGTTGGATTTTGTCTTTCAGAAAGTTGGGTTTTTATAGTAGATATTGAGTGCACAGCACGTGGTTTGTGCAGAATTGATTGGTTGTACTGACTTTCAGATTGCATGTGAAACAGTAGAAGGTTGCCTCAACATTAAGGAAGTGTTAACATAACATATGGAGGAAGATGCAGGGACCATGAAGGAACTGGAGCCTATTGGGAAACATTGTAATGATGTTAGGAAATACACTGTCAAAGTACGCTTGCACACCATGTAAAAGAGTTATAAGAAAGAGGTATGTTCATAGCTTCAAGTATCCTGGGATGTCCACTATACACAAGAGACAGTAGTACAGGGCAGTGTGTGGTGCTAACTGTGCTCACTCCCAGCCAATGAGCCCTTAGCAGTCAGTAGTACAGAGCAGTGTGTGGTGCTAACTGTACTCACTCCCGGCCAATGAGCTGTTAGCAGTCAGTAGTACAGAGCAGTGTGTGGTGCTAACTGTACTCACTCCCAGCCAATGAGCTGTTAGCAGTCAGTAGTACAGAGCAGTGTGTGGTGCTAACTGTACTCACTCCCAGCCAATGAGCTGTTAGCAGTCAGTAGTACAGAGCAGTGTGTGGTGCTAACTGTACTCACTCCCAGCCAATGATTTCTCCTGTCAGATAGAAAAAACAACTAGACCCCAAGCTATCATTCAGTCCACAAAGTTACTGATGCCGTTAGTTCCTGATTACAGATGTGCAATTTAGAAGTGCATTGAATGTCAGGAGATGCTTTTTGAATTAATTTGTTTGAGCTGCAATGGAGCAGTGTCAAGCTTTCTGGCTGTCACATGTGAAGCTCAGGCAGGTGTTGGTCTCCTGGAAAATGTGCTTCCTGCCTCACTTATCAGTCTGCTTGGGGTGCTGAGGACTGCTCATGTTATCAGTGCTCTGGCTGACACACCACTGAACGCCTCCCTGGGTTGCCTGCTTTGTTTAATTTCACTCTGCCAATGTTGCACTTGGAACAAATGTTTACCTGGGTACCTTGATGTAACGTTACTGCTTAGCGTCTATCATTCACAAAATTGCTAATCATATGATGAGAATGGAATATAGACTAAGCCCCTGGATATCTCAGTGTAAAGCTTTTCCCTCTTTGTATAAATTAAGCAATTTTTACATTATATTCTTGAGGTGTTTAAAAGGAATGCTTTTATGGAGAAGGTGCAGTAGTCAGTCCAGCATCCCTGCCATTGTGATTTATCCTTGTGAAAAAGAACACAGCTTGAATATAAAAATTTGCCCATAAACCAAATTATAGAGGACATTCCTAACTCAGGGGGCCTGAGGCACTGACACACCTGACCTTAAATGTCAAGTCTGTGTGAAGCTGCTGTCACCAGCACCAGTGGCTTGAGGAACATCACCTGACAGCTTTAGTCACAGTTCATGTTACTACAACACTGGACATGTGCCAGTTTGTTTAATGTTGTCCTGTAATTGTACCATTGAGCTGTGTGGGAACTGAATTTTTCATATACAGCATTTACAAGGCACCAGCCAAAGAGCATGAAGTGGTTTCACTGCCAAACTTAACCATACAGATGTGTTCTATGACTTAAAAATTATGATTTCATACTTCCACAGCTACTGGTGACGTTTTTATTTCAGATGTTTTATTTTAGAGGAGAATAATTGCTGTTTTGCTGTAATATTTAATTAATTATCATTATGCACGTGGGCCTAATCAAGCATGATAAAGTGCCTAATAAACACAGTTACATCAGTGGGGCAGCCCTAAGCCTGCACACTGCCATAGTCAGTAAAATCGAAAATAAAATAAAAAATATATGTATTTTTTTATTGTTTCTGTTCAGCACCAAATGATCCACGGTCTGGTACCGGTCCGCAGCTTGGTGGTTGGGGACCACTGTAATACTTGTCCTGCTGCAAAATAATATTCATTACTTCTTATCACAGTCCATGAAAAGGTTGCAAAATGAAAGGCAGAAGTAGTGTGTGTGTGCAAGGTGTGTGTATAAGTAGTGTGTCTGAGCATAAAAGTTGAGCTTCTGGGTTTCTGCCTTCAGGTTGATTATTTCTTCTGCTGAACCACCTGCTACCTACAGACTGCACATATGAGACCGATCTGCATGAAATGAGTTTGACACTAAAACACTGACATGCTGGCTTTTACACTGCAAAGCTGAAAACACCAGATGAGCTTTTAATGAAATTTAATGAAATCTCAGGGTTTTACAAAGTCAAGAGTGAAACAGTTTGTTGGTTTGTTTATGTAGGATGGTTTTCAGGCCTGCTGCTTGTATGAGTTCAGTTCTCATAATGGAGATGATACATGTTCTTCTCTTAGGTTAGGAGACAGCCTTAGGCTGGGTTTTACAGTGGGCTGTGGACTGGAGATGAAGACAAACGTGTGATGGCTGTATAGTTATGAAATCAGTACAAATGTGATGAATATTTTCAGCCACAAAGAGGATTTAGTTCTTAGTACTTTAATGATGGAAGAAGCAAAAATCCAAAATGTAAAAATGTTGTGTCAAATTTGGTTGGACAAAACCTGGATATCCAGAAAAAGTCAGGCCGTAACAGAGGCAATGTGGGAAGTACTGGGGAAAACTGGGCATCTTTCTGGAAACTGAGGGGGAAAAACCAGAAATAAGAAAGGTTGACATGAAGGACAACATCTGGAGTTAATGTTCTTTTTTTAATGTAGCGGCTTTCACAACAGTGTTACCTCAAGGTATATAATAAGAGTGAACACAGAAAACAAACACAGCTCAAATTAAAGGCAGACAACAGCAAGAGGAGAGGAGCCAGAAACTCCACAGTGTGGAGGAAGAAAACCTCTGGGTACCCACGGTCGGCTGGCTGGTCCTCGTGATGCTAACATCATAGATGTTCTGACACAGCTTCCTGCTCAGGGGGAGAACATATGTGCATGTATTTACCCGGTGCCCACTTGAGCACCATCTGAGCGGGATGCCTTCTTAGAGCTGTGGACTCCTAGTGTACCCCTTTGGATGAAGCTTCACCCGAGGGACACCACAAGCCTATTGAGAGTTAATTCAACACCTGGAGCAAAGGAGGACTTTATTGTGTTATTTACATTCATAGTGCTGTTTACATTCATAGTCTCAATAAGTACCTGTTTATCCTGTAATGTTAGCATGCCCAGGAAGGGCTGGGCAGCCAGTCACCTTGGGCCCCCAGAGGTTTTTTCATCACACTGTGGAGTTTTTGGTTCCTCTTCTCTGCTGTTTGGCTTCATTTGTATTAGTTCTTACTGCTTATTCTTTAACATCTGCAATTTCTTCTGTAAAGTGTTTTGAGGCACATTGTTTTAAAAGGTGCTATATAAAAATAAATTGAATGGAATTGAATGGCACATGTGAGGAGAAGAATGGTAAAGATGGGTCAATAAGGATGTGTACTCTTTTACTGGCAAATACAGGAAATGCAAGCATGTATAGGCATTCTACAGGAGCTACATCCTGGTTGTAGTGATCTGTGGCACAAGAGGTGTGGCTGTAACTTTAGATGTGTTATTAGATTGCATGGGTGAAGTGTCCACACGTGTCTGTGTTTGTAAACTGTGACTGCATGTGCAGACAGTCTGGACTGGGCGTAGGCATGGAGCTAAAACACATGTGAGGGTATGTGAAAATACCTGTGCACCATCAATATAAAGTGTTTATCTTGGCAAAACTGAAAAATCTAAATGTTTTGTTTTTGGGTTATATGCAATGTTAAATGATTATGAAGTACTTTGCTAATGTGAGACTGAAGCCTGAGCAGTGCTTGTACACTGTGGAGACAGAAGAGCAGTAGTAGACAATAGCAGGCGCTGGCGTGACCCGCCTCTCGTCAGGAAGACGCGTAGACAGATGGGTCCAACTTGGCGTCTCAGGAAGGCGGGCGATATCATCTCCTATAGCTGTTTTCTCCACACTCGGCTACATTCCTAAGCCAGGCTTTTTTATTTATTTTTTTGCCCAGTCTCTCCCATTCGTGATGGGAGCGGGGGTGTACCTGTGACTAATTGCGGTTATTTGTGTGATGTGCTGCATGGCCGTAGATGCTGACTCATCACTGCAGACAGCTATCTTCCCCCGCAGGGCCTACCTGTTGACAGGCCATGGTAAATCCTTATTTGTAGGTGCTTTCTTTTGCATCCACCTTTCTAGTTGTACACGAAGTAATTTATGTGGGTTCTTTTTTTGTTCTAATTGTACTTTTGAGTGGTTTTATAAATAGACATACATAATAACTGATTAATTGTTCTGCACAGTTTCTAATACCCCTGAGGACTTGTCAGAATATGTGATGACATCACTGCAGGTGAGTCCTTTGTTATTAATTGATGTAATTGTATTTTCATATTTTTCCTCTGATGAGAGTTATAAAGCTCCACTTTAGTCATAAGCTTTTTTCGTTTTCAGCATTTAGCTTAGGCTCTCTGGTCTTCCTGGCTGGCTATCTCAGCATCGTGTTTTCACTGAAATAACTCTGGAATAGGCCTGCGAGAGCCGTGGCCAAAGGCGCGTGGGCGGTGGGCGGATTGGCACCGCCTGTAGCTTCGATGTCTGCATCTCTGTTGGAACCGACCCCCTGCACCGCTGAGATGCTTGTGCTTTAGTTTGTGAAAATGCTCTAATTATTATAATTTCACACATTCTACCCTGTTCTTTATTTATCGATGTGTATACTCGGTGGGGCTGCAGGTTGTAAGTGCTGTCTGTGAGGTATGTGCTTATTATTTATCACTGTCTACAGGGCTTACGAGGCTGTAGATGTCCTAACGCTCTGTGGGTCATGGGAATGGTGGACTCGGAGCTTCATCACTTCACAGGCCCGTAAATCCAAACACCAGAGTGCTGAAAAGCTGCTTCACCAGATGGCATTAGGGCATCCCTCACAGCGTGGCCCAAGGCAGGGGGTATAACAGAGGGTGAGCCTGAGGTTTGCCGTGTGTCTCATGGGCAACGCCCTCTGTGTGACATCGGACTGACTGACTTCCACTGCAGGTTGTGAAGCGTAGACAGGAGGTGATGCATGAAGGAACATATCATGTGGAATGAAGGAACATGTCATGCGGTCAGCTGAATGGCGATTGGCTATGGGCTATGAATGTACACTTTTTATTTTTAAAGAATGTGTAGGAGTGTGTGTGTGTGGTGTCTACACAGAAAAAGAAGAGGTCTGCACATATTGCTACCTAACTGTAAATAGCAAGGTCGTAATACAAAAGGTTTGCTTTAAAAGTATTTGACTCATTCATTATGTATGGTGCTGGAGCAATGGTAAATACTTCCTATGTACTTTACGAATGTAACTGATTTACATAATTTATAACCTCACAAATGTGCTTAAATTATTCACACACATTTAATGTGAAGTGACTCTCTACCCAATAGTTGGTAAGGATTTTGCATCCACATGCATTTGTCTTGCTATTACTGTTGGTATTTTGTTGGCATATCCATGTGTGCTGTAAATAAGGGGCTGGTGTAATAATTCCACTCATTTTTGTGTCTTGGCCCTTACAGGCATTCAGTTTGAACTAGGAGTGCAAAAATCATGATTTTCAGTACAGTGAAAAACAGACATGACATTTCTTTTTATTTTTTTCATAAATAATTGTATAATAATAATAATAATAATAATAAAAATAATGTAGGTCCTTTAAAATGCAGTATGTAAATAGTTGATTCATTCTATTCTCATGTTTTTTTAAAGAAAGATGATTGTGTTGACACTGCAGAAACGGTAGATCTGCTGGCACTAACAGTGTCTCCTGCAGTTGAAAAGCCCTCTTGATCAAGACAGAGGCAGCAAGTACAGCAAAGTGGCTCTTTGCCAATAAGACAGTACAGTACGAGGGTACATGGGTGCCAGTTTTATCGTTTTCACACAAAACGACAGGATCCACTTTTGCAGAGTAACATAATTTATTGCAGATTGCAACACTGATAGAAATTGCTGGGCTTAAGTCTTGTCTAATGAAACAGGCAGGGGTCTGGTACACGGTTGAGGTCTGGCTGAAACGAAGACAGGGGCTCGTTAGGACAGAAGGGAAAATGAGGTTAGGTAGGTAATGGGACAAGCAGGATGGTAGCTTGATGAAAAGAAGGGATCGCAAACACTCAGTAGGCTTCATAGAAGGTAATACTGCGTGTCTGTCTGGTGTTCGAGCTGTTACTTTTATTTCCTGCCGCTGATGATCCACGGCTGGGAAACACTAAGGAGTGGGCGTGACACTAACCCACTGGGAAACACTAAGGAGTGGGCGTGACACTAACCCACTGGGAAACACTAAGGAGTGGGCGTGACACCAGCTCTGTTGCTCAATTATGGTTCCATTATGGAATCAGAGAGGAAGCTGAGTTCTGAATTTTAGTTCTGCCCACCAAAATGTAGAGGAGAAGCTACACTGTATCTTTTCAACTATCACTTTATTGGGTAAAGTTTTGCTCAGCTGACCAACAGAGCATGCACACAGTTATGCAGTAGTGGAGTGTGACAGCGCTACAGTGAGAAGTCAGGAGAAGAGTACAAATTGTCCCCCAAGCTAGGGGGTTGGTCGTTAGCTCAGGGGGCTAATCATCTTCTCTGGTAACTCATGTGTGGGCTGCAAGGTTGTGGGTTTGAGCCTGCCCGCATCACACAAACAACGTATGTGTTTAAAATAGGCTATATTCACTGGATTCTCGGCGCGCACTGAATGGAATGTCCTTGTTACAGTGCAAATACAATTACACCCCTAGCTCACACCATAATGTCATTTGTATTAACGCTGTGCTTCACGAGAGAATGTTCTGGAAGACACACTGGAGGCTTATTGAGGTTCTTCCACAGCCTCATCTTCCCCTAACACTAACGTGCTTTATGTTTATTCTCACTGCTTTGGTAAATTTGACAGATGAAATAAATCACCAAGCCTGTGCTTATCTTGGTGTTTTTGCACAGGTGTTGTGGGTGAGGTCGTTTCACTGCTCGTCTGCATGTCTGTTTCAGCTGTCATATCCGCTGTACAAGCCACGTTATCCTTTCTACAACGCTAATAGGGGTGTTTGTTTTTATTTTTAAGGGGGCTCTCGTCTTTGTCGTTGGTTTGTTTGTGTATGAACATGTGAGGCCAGTGTTTTGGTGATTTTCTTACTTGCAGTGTTACTTTAAGACTGCTGGTTCATTTTTTGTAGTTGCGCTTTTACATTATTACTCAGATGCACCACCAGATATTACTGATACATTCTTGTGGCTTCACTAGGTCCCATGAAATCAGACAGAGAAGAACTTTTGTGTTCATGTTTGTAAACTTACTAACAGAAAAGCAGTCCCCATGTGCTGTAGTTTGCAAGCAACATGTTAAAAAAAGCTTTAAAACATTATTAAAACATAATGCAGTTAGTCTGTAAAGATTTGAATATAAAGAAGGATAACTTGTACAGCTGTACCTGTCATCGAGCTACAAAGGCCTTTTTTTGTTCTTTCTGAGGGTGAGTGATGCAAAAAGGCTAAAGAGATACTGCATACCAAACAGAAGGAAAATGGTAAACTGTCTGGCTGTGTGTGTGTGTGTGTGTGTGTGTGTGTGTGTGTTTGTGTGTGTGCGTGCGTGCGTTGGTTGTAATGGCTAGCGTGATCTTTCAGGCAGAGATTGGAATGCACTGATGAACGCTCCCTTCTATATCTATGGGCACTATTGAATTATTATTAATTTATAATGAGTAGTTTGTAGTGTTTATGACAGCTCGTAGTTTGCATTTCATTAAGGAGTCTGAAGTTTTAGCACAAGTGCACTGCACAGCCAGCTGGGTGTTTCCAGTTGGCCTGAAGAGCAGGTATCTGGGCTGCTGGAGTACCTAAAGGAAACAATGGTTTGCAGAGGGAGAGAGTATGCAAACCGCACAGTGTTTTAATGTCAGAATTAACCCAGAATCAAGGGCAGAATCAGCCCCAAATCAAGGTCAAAATCAGTTCAGAATCATAGTCAGAATCAGCCTGGATTCAAACTCATAATCAGCCCAGAGTCAAGGTCAGAATCACGGAAAGAATCAGTCCAGAATTAAAGTCAAAATTAGCTCCGAATCACAGTCAGAATCAGTCCAGAAACAGTCAGAATCAGCTGGCTATGAAAATACAAATGCTGATGTTATGCAGTTTTATTAGTTTTTTATTATAGTGAGAATCATTTTATCTAATGCTCCTAATTGTGAAGAATATACAAAAACAAAGGATATCAGTAAAGAGGAAAATGTTAAATGGGGTTGCAGTTACTGATGGTGAAAATTCAGTGAGTTAGTTATGTTTGAGATTGTCCAGGATTTAACAAGATTACCCATTGATTTTTAAGATTATTAAAAATTGGCCAACTATAATGGTTATCATTATTTTTTAAAAGGATAAAGTGCAGTGTTGTGAGCTAATAACACAAGCCGCCTACCATTTTTCAAAGATGTACAATTATCCTATCTTTGTGTGCACATGTGTGCAGGTGTGTGGTGTTTGTATGAATCTGTGAAGGCAGTGTGGTGAAAACAAGTAATGCCTTTACTAAAACAGCGATCTAGTACATAAACTCTGTCTTAGTCACCCCACAAACAGCAAAACACCTTGTGTTGGGATCAGGCCTCCAGATAGTCCTTTTACAAACACTCCTTGTTGGCTGACCTGTTGCCAGGCACAGCTGACAGTAGGGACTTCCATTACATGGAAAACACAGTTCTTATTAAGCTTCTCCCCACATTACATCACATGTGTATGTTAGCAGCTCTCTGCCAGAGTGCACTGCTATGGAGTACAACATCAGAGTGGAGCTCCATGGAGAGTTGTTGCTAATCTGGTTGCTGGAGTGTGTAAGGTCTCCCTTTGGGCAACCTAACCTGCCCCTCCTGTTATTTGGTGTCCTCCCACCCCCCAACAGCTAAACAGAACCACTATGTGCTAGCCTTGTGTGCATTTCGGGTCAAAGATCACAATGTGCTACAAGTCTGTCTGAAAAATGGACAAGACATGAAAGAATTTACTTATAACAGGAATAAGAGGATATATGTAGGCACAATGGGAGAACACACTTAATGTGTCTACTTGTATCTCTCACAGATGACCTTTTGCTAAATTGTGTCTGAACACAGAAGTGTCACACCCAGAACCTGTAGTGGCCTACCTTGCTGCAATTTTTTCTTTTTCTCCCCCACACGTTCACATTCTTTTCCCACTTGAGGTTTCTTGACTAATTCTATTATCACGATCACCTGTGTCCCATCACCCACTCCTCTCCTATTTTAACCCTTTCCCGTGTTTAGTCCAGTGCCAGTTGTTAACAATTTGTGAGTTCTCTGTAGTTCCAGGTCCCTAAATCTTGCATATGGATTTCTGAGCTTTGTTCCCAAATTCTATGGACGTGTACCCTGTTCGTTGAATTAAATCCCTATGCACATTAGACTTAACCCTTGCTTCTGAGTCTCCGTTCTCTCCCGAACGTTACAATAAGCAGGGGGTTTTATTTTGAATATTGTACATTATTGCTGTGAATTTCTGTTGGCTATGGCAGTCATTTCATGAGAGTAAATTGTTTTGTGGTAAATTGTCTAGCTCTGAAATGGCAGGAAATGTTGTACCTTTCAAGAGAGAATTTTTTTGTTTTAAAATTTTTTAGTACTTATTAATCCCAGGGGAAAATTATCCTCTCTGCATTTGACCCATTACCTGGGGGGGAGCAGGGGAGACCCAGTCGCACACTGCACCTGGGGAGCTAGTGATGAGTGTGTTTCTCAAGGACATGCCTGGCTGTGCAGGGATTTAAACTGTGAGCCTTCCATATCCTAGCCTGATGATCTATCCATTGAACCATCAGGCTGATTAAAGTTTGAGCTCTTCAAATAGAAGTTTTTGCCATTATCAAAAGGGGATCCGTGTACAATGCCTTGCATATTAAGATAAAATGTAACAAGAGTGGACACGTGGATTTGAAGAGGACTTACTGGATTATGGTATTCATTACCAAAGGTTGACGTGCCTGTTACCTCATTCAATAGATTATTTGTCACAATGTTTTTCAGGAGCACAGCTGGGACATCAATTACATTAACAACAGAGGGCTAAGTCTTAAGTGATGGTTTTGGATTTATTTTATAATTAGGGATTACATCTCATCAGCAGCAGTGTCTGTGGAAGTGTTTTAACTATGCTGCTAACAAATAGTTTGAAAAACACTACAGAGCTATCTCACTCTCAGATTTATAGTTATACGTGTATATAATTATACAATCAATGACTTGGGTAGTTATACCTGGTTAAACATAACATTTAATATTTCTTAGAGAAAGAGCTGTTTAATTAAATTTATGAAGCTATATGTGGGGATGGACAGGTTTACCTGAGAGTAATAGTACCGTTTATCAGTGTTAGTAGCATAAATCGTGCCACAGAGTATTCCAGTGTGCATGGATACAGTTTTAGTTTGTAGCTAATTGTTCTTGTAGAGGTGGTTTCTTGACATCACACTTCTAACCTAATGCTTTTTCCATGAAAAAGAATGGTTGTCTTCAGGTAATAGGGTTGTACCTTAGAAACACTGTAACAATAGACACAACGTTGGACGTTTATCACAAATGTCTGCAAGTTTCTGATGTTCCTCTTGGTACCTTGTGAAAAGTAGGTCTGAACAGACCTCTTAGCCATTATAGTGTGTATCATAATAAATTCTCTGGTTGACATGGAGGTTTCTCAGGAGTGTTTTAGAATGTGTTGCCATTGGTGACCAGATGCAAGGTGCACTGGTCTTCCTGTAGAATAATTATGAAGACTGGAATACATGGTGCTTGCAATAAGAAATAGCTATAACCATGAAAATATGACAAAATTAGGTTATAAATCATTGTTGAATTATATTAACCCCCATGAAAATGAGAAGCAATAAACTAAATTTACAGGGAAACCTTCAGGTAGTACAAAGCAGGGCTGTGTGGTCGGACTCGGGGAATCATAAGCAATTATTTGGTTAAAGTTGGCATACTGACTCCCATTAAATACTATTATGCTGTTCTCTTTAGGCTCAGTCTGAGACTGGAGTGGATGAGCTATGTTGGAAATACGTGAATGACTGATTGAGCGAACGTGTTCTGTATGGGGAACCTGTCAGTGAAGCTGGTCTGATGCTGTGTATTCGGAGCTGTAGTGTAACTTCTCCCCTGTTTACGTCTCCATCCCCTCTTTCTCCCACCCAGGCCATCAACACGGCCGAGCCGAGTAATGCAGAAGCCCCCACCTCAAGACCAGGGATGTACCAGCTGGATGTTGTGTTGAAGAATGGGCAGAACCTTGCTGTTAGGGACAGAGGAGGTAAGTCATTGCATGGTTACCCTCTCCTCTCAGTCTGAAGAGGAACACAACAGCTTGGTGCTATTAAACAGGGTATGTTTGTCAGAAGGACAGTCTCAGCTGTACCTGTACTTTGTTAAGGACTTTTCAGGGCAGCCTTTGAAAGACTGTTTTGTTAAGGATTGATGTGACACATACAGTATAGCTAGTTGAAAAACCTATAGGATTTGTCTCTAGGTACTGTCATTGCACCATTCATGGATGCATAAAACATTTTCATAAAACAAAAACCAGAGACTGGATTGGTGTCTTGGAAAAGACTGCAGTGGTTTTGTACTAAAAAGAATGTGTGCTAGAAGCTAATAAAAATGATAAAAATGAGAAATTAGTTCTGGAGGTTGATGTTCTTGCTTCTGTTTAGCTAACTAGCAAACCACTGAGCTAATTCCAGTGAAGACATTTTATGAGCCCTTAGTGTATCCAAATGGGTTTTGCTCTTCATTTCTAGCAAGCGTCCTTAAAGGCCTTGCAGACAAACATGGAAACATCATCACACTTTTCCACTTTGACTCGCATGTCTTCTTTTTACTTTATTATTCTCTGTGGAAAACCTCGTTCAGACGCTAAGACAGATCAATGGAACTACAGATTTTTGTCTCCTCTGCTAAAGAGTGACAGAGACTGTCGAGTGTGCCAGTCTTTCTGGTTCGGGCTGAGGACATTAGTATGCTGGCAGGGGGCCCTGGAAGGGGGCTGGATGTGCGACTCAGGCACACGCAGGCTGGCAGCGTGAGTTTGAGCAGGCAGCAGCGTGGCACTGCCAGGAGTAAGGAATGCCAGAGATGGGTATGACATCATTGTGCGCTATTAAGATAAGGACAGCGTTAGGTGGGCACTGCAGATAGTAGCTCTAACACCTCGACACATGCCCTCTCAGCTTACACATGCCCTGTCATCTTACACATGCCCTCTCAGCTTACACATGCCCTCTCAGCTTACACATGCCCTGTCAGTTTACACATGCCCTGTCATTTTACACATGCCCTCTCATCTTACACATGCCCTGTCAGTTTACACATGCCCTCTCAGCTTACACATGCCCTGTCATCTTACACATGCCCTCTCAGTTTACACATGCCCTCTCAGCTTACACATGCCCTCTCAGTTTACACATGCCCTCTCAGCTTACACATGCCCTGTCATCTTACACATGCCCTCTCAGCTTACACATGCCCTCTCATCTTACACATGCCCTGTCAGGTTACACATGAAGAGTCCTTGAAAAAAACAAAGAGCGACAGCTGTGGATAATTTTTCAAATTTTGAAACCTTAAAAATCAGTTTCCTTGCTCTTCAGAAGTCCTGCCTTGATTGCTTTTGCAAGTCTTTATGCATCAAAGTTATAATTAATGTGTTAGGTTATAACAATAAGCGGTTGGGTTTACTGTACTCCACGTTGGTCTGGCAGGTGATGTAGATGGTGTGTGTTGATGCGTCTTGCACCGGCTGTGGTGTGTTTAATGCTCACCAGCTGTGTGTGTGAGCGTCACTGCTGTGCACGGGTATCTGCTTCCTCGCGTGTCCCTCTGGGCCACTGCACACGGCTCAGCACGCTCCGCACGCTCACGCTGGCTGTGTGGGGTAAACGCAACACGTCATGGTGGCTCATGCAGAAGAGTAAGCCTGACAAACCGGCACTAAAAATACACGGGTCACAATCTGGGCTCTCGCTACAGTGGGACGATACGTTTGGCCACAGTTTGTAAGGACAGTGTGGGACATTTACTGAATCCGACAGATATACTATAGGCAGCACATGTCATACAACAAGGCAGATTGTATTTTTGAGTCTCCAGCACAGGATACTGTTACTTTATGTATATGTTTTATTATTCCATCAGTTGTTAACTCCATGTAATAACTGTAATTCATTTTTGTGCAGCACTTTGAGGCAACTTATTGCAAAAAGTCCTATATAAAAAAAAAACTGAATGATAAAATGCTGATGATGTCACTACATATTCTGTTTTCGCCACCTCTGTTATTTAAATTGTCTAATGTTATCAATTAAAATGGCCAGTAAAAATCATGACAATAAATGATGTTCACATTTTTTAAAGAGCTGTTTTAGATGTGTCAGCTTGGTGTTACCCATTTATTCCTGACATTCATTCCATACATATAATCACATAACGTTACGGTGTTTGTGTTCCATGAGGCATTGGCTGATTAGCCAAGGATACTCATGTAAAGTAAGCAGCTCATTTTGACCCTGAGATATGGGCAGATATGTGAGCCCCCTGGGCCATCAATAGCTGCCCAGTTATGTTGATTGTAGACATTCTTGTCTAAGTGTCCTTTCCTTGTTTCTATAAAATCTTTGTGCAGTGCCATTTTTCATGTTTGTAGTGTATCACGTGAATCAGGCCTGAGTCTTAAAATGTTTCGCTTTTCAAGTGTGGTTTTCACACCCCTACTTTTTCCAGTATCCATGACTAAGGATCATGTTGATCTTTTTTTGATGGTTTGTTGTTCACCCTGTGGTAAGCTGTCCTTGCTTGTTCTATCACTGTATTATGGTGTCTTGGAAAGCCCCAGTGTTTAAAGTCAATTGCCCTGCCCTCTAAACAAACACACATGTGCACACATGTATACACATGGATATAGAGAAATGCACAAAGACAGGCATAAACAGCTTACTCGTGTTTCAGGGCTTTGTTCTCTGATGTCTTCCATGTGACCATAGGCATCAGTTGTCAGTAGCCCATATAGAAAGTGACCAACACGTCCTGTCAGCTGGCTATGCCTTATTTAATTCTTCTGTCTTGACATACTCTACTTCTGCCCCTTCATACTGTGTACATGCCTGTTAATTAATGTTACTGATCATTGTCAGTGACAGTGAAGTGGAATATAGATGGGAAACTAGGGGAAGGGGAGTGGGTGCTCTTGGGTGTGTCTCGTTTAGTGCATCAAAATGGTCAGATATCGCCCTGCCTTCATTCTGCTACCATAAGAACAGGAACAAGAAAATGGCAGAGAGCAGCACTGGTGGCAGAGGTGGGGTTTAAGGATGCAAGATAACAAGACAGCATGTTATGCTTTCTGAGAATGGGGTCTCAGATGGAAGGTAAACTCTCTATCCTGTATATGCTAACAACTGCATTTTTTTGGGATTGAAGGAAGCAAGATAACAGAGCGTGGTACGCTTTCTGAAAATGTGCTGTCAGATGGAAGATAAGGTCTGTATACAGTGTATACTGTACATGCTAGCAGCTAGACTTTTTTTGGGACTGAAGGAAGCAAGATAACAGCATGCTACACTTTCTGAGAATGTTCTGTCAGATGGAAGATAAGATCTGTATACTGTATACTGTACTGGACTTTTTTTTTTGCAGATTATGAAATTATGAAGAGGAGTTAATAAGGATTATCGAAGGCAAAACTGAAATCGTGTGCACATTTGTTACAGGCCTAAGTCTTTGAAGTTTTTTGTGCTTTGACAGTGCATATAATAAAAAGGGTTGATTCAATTTTGATGGTAGATAAACTCATCAAAAGAAAAAACTTTTTTTGAGGGTTCATTTATCATGGTTCAGCAAGAACCATTATCAGGCTACAATCGCTTTGAAACATTGTCATGAAGCTGACAAAAAGGAGTAATTATTATTTTTTTTTTACACAGGTGATTTTGCTTGTTGGCTTGTGCTTAAAATGTATGTGGCCAGTAGTGCTGCAGCTCTCTTGGTTTTAATTGCATTAGTCTCAGGTCTTGCCTGGTCGCACTGACCACATTTTCTGCCTGAGGTACTTCCTCCATTTCCTTTTCATTTTACATTTTTATTTAGGGCCTCAACCAGATGCCAACACTTCTTGAGTCTGGTTGGATGGAGGGATTTTTTTTACATACAACTGAAGTAGACAGCCAGTTGTTAAACTGCTTAGCTAACCCCTTCAGAGGTGTGTTTTTTTCAATTCAATTCAATTTATTTTTATATAGCGCCTTTTGCAACAGCGTGCCTCAAAGCGCTTTACACAGAAAATTGA
>JABJVR010049109.1:0-22748 GCA_025773905.1 Chitala chitala | reverse complement strand
TTCTGTTCTTGTCTTTTGGGTGGATGAGTCTCTGTCTTAGTGTGTTAGAGAGTTTGAAATTAACTGGTATTTGGTGTATCCCAAAAATCCTTTTCAGTTTTTCTAATACTCCCGTCATGTAAGGATTGACGAGGTGCTTCCGTTGGTTTTTGGTGTCAGTTTTATCCGTCTTGGTTCTAATGTATCCAAAAGATGCCCTGTTAAAGGCCCACTTAGGATATCCACAGGCCTTAAGTCTTCAGGTGTCTGTCCTCCTTCCTTTTACCTTCTGTGGAGGAGGGGATGTTTTCTGCCTTATGGTGCAATGTCCTGATGACCCCGAACTTGTGTTGCAGTGGATGGTGGGAGTCAAACTGAGAATCTTCATAGACATAGATAAGAGGTATGATAATGAATGAATGATGTAAACATTTTCTTCATTTAGCTCTGAACTCTGCTGCCCCACCCTCCTTTTCATCACTAAAAGGTACAACTCTGGAAAAGCCCACAGGTGTTGGTGGGAGCACATGACACAGCAGTGCTCAACAAAGTACATGGGCGCCTCTTCTCAGTGCACCAGAACAACCTTCCAACTGCTCTGAACTGGGAGACTGGGCAAAAACTGAAATCTGTCTTTAGTGAATAACCATAGATAGGTGTTCTGAGCGAAATGTACTACGTAAGTGAACTATATTTAGAAATGCCTAAATCCTGAAATGCTGCTACTTAGGTGTTGTGTGGAGGCCCCTTCCATTTGTACTTAAGGCAATTAAAGTCACAGCAGGTCTTCCACTGCGCTTGAACGCAAGACCTTGCCTTAGTCCAGCTGAACAATCATTCTGTATCTAAAACTATGAACTGTGTATTTATTTTTAAATGTGAATTAAACATGGGTTTATATTATCCAAACAAAACAAATTCTGTTGAATTACACTGCTGATGCTGTTTCGACAATTGCACACCCAAAAGTTTGATATTGGAGGACACAAGTATATTATGTTACAGAAATATAAAAATCTAATTGTATATCAAAAAATAATGCTCCTCTTGCTCCTGTACCTCAGTACCCACCATTCCTGTCGTACTCTCCACCTTTGACCTGAATCATATGGTATGCTGTTGTAACAAGTAGCATCAGTGCATGTGTGTATTATTATAACTGCAGAATATTCTTAATGCAGCAGCCAGAATGACTTGCTTCACCACATCATCATCAGTTCATCTACCTTGGCTTTCATGTAAAAACTGAATGGACTTCAGAGTTATACCTTGGATACTCATATAAAGCTCTGTGTGACATCATTGTAAACTTTTAAAAATGGAGCTGATACTGAGATACAACTTAAAATCAGATGACAGACAGCTTCTTTTACCATAGAAAAAAATGCATAAGTCTGAGTTTTAACCTGCACACTCAGGTCCAGTACTGTACAAGTCTTTATGTTTTAACATTTCATATTGAGGTAAATACTGTTAAAGGTTGTCTTAACTTTGTTTTTTTTATGCATGACTTTTAACAGTATAAATTAGAAGTTTATTAGAGCAATGATACCACTCGGAGACAGGTAGCATGAAATAACTGCAAAGAATACAGAATGCAGAAATCTTGTGATCTGTTGATATTAGTTTTAAATTAAGCACTATACATAAATGAATGAATTGAATCAATACAACTTTATTAACAGTGACATTTTTCAACAGTGGCACAGTGGTGTGGTGGTTAGAATGGTTGCTTTGCACCTCCCATTGGGTATACGTGTGTGGAGTTTGCATGTTCTCCCTGTGCTTGGTGTGGGTTTTCCGGTTTCCTCCCAGTTAAAAGACATGCAGGTTAGGTTGATCGGTGTCTCCAAATTACCTGTTGTGTGTGGGTGGGTTGGTGCCCTGCCCTGGGTGTCCCCTGCCCTGAGCCATATGTATTCTGGGATGGGCTCCAGGCTTCCTGCAACTCTAAACAAGTTGAATAATGTCAGTCAGTCATAGAAGATGACTGACTGACATTATCCAACCCTTGTTTAGATGATGCTGCAGGCTGTTAACAGGATAATATGTAATGCTGTGACTGAGATGATTGACTTAAGGGTTGACATTTGAAGTTAGCAGCTAATATATCTTGTGGGAAACAGTTATAAGAAAGCATTATAAGAAAGCTAACTGTTGAAATATTGCCTTGGAAACGATCTGATGACATCTGTATTTCCATATTAGATATACAGATGGTTCCATATATTAATTACCCGGCATAGGAGTATCCTTTAAGCAAATGACTTAGGTAATAATAGTTGACTGAAGCTCTGTTTTATTCCTTTTGAAGGGATTAGCCTCATCTCTCAGAGTGCACCACCAATTAGTGTTCTGAAAATGTCACTGTAATTAACACTTGAGTGTTAACACTTGAAAGTGCAGCGAGCGAGGTCATTTTTAATGGCTTCATTCTTCCATTCCATGTAACCCTCCTTCCCAGCATCAAAATAAGAACATCGGTTTCAAGAATATTCAGAAGTACGTGCAACAGCCAGTGCGAAGTTTCATGAGAAACCGACGTGTCATTCAATGCGGAAAAGTAAAGTGGCTCTCTTAAAAAATGTCGCAATGGTGTCACATTATCTCATAACTGTAAAATCTGAAAATGTCAGATTATTACATCCCTGGTTCCTGTTACATTAAAAATGATTTATGTGCATTCCCGTGTAGAACTCACTTCATGCGTAACACTACATTTTAAATACATAAACAAGTAATTTAAGTCGACTTGTATAAGGTAAAATGTTACTATGGGTGGACTATTAAGTCCACCAGTTTTATTGCCCGCATGGTGTATCTTTAAAGGGAATTCTCCAGCACCGTGCAGTAGGAGGAGTTGTGGTGACGCTGGATGCTTTTTCTGTACTGAAGCAAACAGCGCGTTTCACCTGCAACTCAGAGGGAGACGCGTCGGGACGGTCTAGCTGCAGAGAGCTAAACTGTTAGAGCATCCGCACGGAAACAACGGGGAAATCGTCCAGATCGTACGGAGATCTCGCCGTCTTTCCTGCTCCTTCTGCTGGTGTTTCTGCTTGCTTGCAGACATGACAATTGGCTTCGTTGTCTTGCTGGCGAGCGCTTCGCTGGTACGCACATCTTGGGTGAGAATGATTTAAATTTGTTTTGCGTATGGGTGGAAGTGCTGCACTGGTAGTACAACTTGCCAGTAAAAGGGGAGGAGGCGGTTTCTTTTTTTTTTTGTTTGTTTCATCCTTAGGTCCTGCGCTTTTATAACAGTGCTGTCTGTTAAAGCCAAGTGGGTATTCCCACACGTTTATAGTGAGACATTTAACTTTTTCGCACGTCGAGTTTTTCTCGTCTCTCTTCTTCTTACAGCGAGTTTTACTCTGTACACAAACCACGTTACTGTATAAACTGGGACTAATGACAGTCCCTTCGGTGCGATGCTCATACCTTCTACGTTTTTGTGTAAGGACTGAACAGTAACGTGTTTGCAGCAGGCGGACTTCGGGGTAGTGCGAAGAAAAATGCATTTGTGTCCGTCTTTCTAAAACATATTGTTGAAGAACGTGTAAACAGTTAATTTTAAACAATCTTTAAATTTATAGTTCGTTGGATTCGGTTGATAGTAATTGCATGTTATCTTGTTAATTTTGCAGCGGATTTAGGAAACGAGAAACTACATCAGGTGGTGAACCTGAGGATTTAATAGTTGGGGTTTATTGTGTTAGTCGATTTTGTACACTTAATTTCTTCACACACAATACACATAATATTGTCTATTATGTATATTTTTAATTTATTTACTTTGTCCCCGTTGTGGTTTTAGATCGACATTTAGGAACATTGACATGCCTTGAAACAGGGTCACGTTCAGGCATATTAAAGATTAAGTTGTAAATGTACTGTAAAATCACGAAATATGTTTGAAGAATCACGGACATTTTCAAATGAAATGCACGTAAACAACTGCGATGTGCTTGAACCGAATTTGAAAAACTGGTAGGGATTTTTAAAATAGCGTGTATATTATTTACCTGGTCAGATTGACATGATCACGTTTTTGGAATCGTTACACAACAAGTCAGCTCACACGAACGTGAAAAGTATGTCGGCAAGGGGTAACAACATTTTGTTTCATAATGTGCAATGGCTTCATTTACAGACCATTAATTACGTTACTAAAATCTCAACTGGACACGTTTCAGAAACCCACTACACGTAGGTAACGTAAGTGGCACTGGTTAAAAACCGGGATTGGGAGGAAGTGTTCCCGGGTTAGAAATTTTGTGTGCTCATGTATCGTTTAACGTGAATTTATTTTAGTAAAATAAAAAAAGAGTGTGTGTAATATATAATAATTGTAGTTATTAATTGTAATTAATCATTAAAGATACCCACTTGGCTTTTATATATATTATATATAATCTCAGAATGCATGAAACTAAACACCTTTTAAGGTAAATAAAGTGCATGCGTTAATTTATTTGACCGAATGCTCACATGAAACGAGGCTATTAAACTGCTACCAGTTTAGTCCTGTAATCACTGTCCAGAGCAGCAGATATTTCATCAATGGCTCTCGGATCTAGTGCTCTGTGCAACAGGAGGCGGGATCTTTGTCATGCTTTCTAATCATTGCGATTTAGGTGACAGCGTTTATATATTGCTCATTCGGCAGCCACGGAGAGTTGACGGGTGAGCGTTGCTTTAGTGGGTGGGTGTGATTGCTAGGACGGCTCAAGCAAACCTGGTCGGAGTTTATTTTGTCATTTATCAGAAAACTGTTGGCAGCAGCTGTTGGTAGTGAAGCACAATTGTTTGGAGCTCATCCAGTCTGAAGCATAAAGCTTGTGCTGTGAACATTGCAGAAAACTATGAATATTACCACATTTGATAGGGCGCCAGAACACAAAGAGGCAACGCTTCAGGGTTAAAAAGTTTGTTTCAAACTTGGCAAAGGTCCCATTGCATTTCTTAAGAAATGTTAGTGGAGAAGCAGGTCCCATGAAGGTCCCACCTGACCACACTTGTGTCTGTTAAAAGTTGAAAACGTAAAACCCAAAACTTAACTTCCAAATATACTGTTGTGTAAACTGGTAGCAATTACGGCAATCTTTTCAATGAAATATGCAGATATTTTAAACGGGCTTTATGGAGGTCTCTGAGGTAACTATATAATGAAGAGAGAATTTCACAAGCAATCATTATTCATTCACTTGCAGAGATGCCCTTCGGAACCTCTGGTTTCAGCTTGTGGGTAAAAGACCATGGAGTCTGTTCTAGTGGGTAATAGATGCCTGATTCAACTGATTCTCTCTCTCAGGGGACCTGCCGAGATCCGACACTCAAGCCCCCGTGCCAGCCTGGATTTTCACAGGGTTTTTACACAATGTTTGTTTCAAGGGATATACTGCAAGGCCGGGGCCTCCTGAAAGGTAAGTCTGGCTAAGGGGTAAAAAGAAAAAGCTGTTTTTTTTTTTTTTTTTCCTTTCTTTCATAAAATCAGGTCAATGCTGTCTCCCTTGCCGTGTTCGTCAGAGCCTGTTAAAACCAGATGGACAGAAATTAAATTCCTTGTCTCCTTCTGTGATGATTTCAGAGTCAGCAGGACTTGGGGAAAAAATTATGCAGTGTTATGATTATAGGAGTGCATGGATGAGGTGGTGAACATGACTGAAGCCAGGTCTGGAGGGAGCAAAGATCTGGGGTCAAAGGTCAGCACAGTCAAAGATGTGACTGTGTCTTACTGTTGTTGTCTGACAGTGGCCCTATGTGGCCAGATACATGGGTGTATGTGCTCTTTAATAGTCTTATGGGGGGATCTTTTTCACTGTTCATATTTGCGCTACTTGAATTCTGACACATTGAAAATCCATAGTCTTGCTTTCAGTGGGAGAAAAAAGCAGTTATGATACAGGTATAAGCACTGTGACCCTCATTTGGGCAAGCGGGTGGAAATTGACTGACTGACTAGAATATTCAAGCATTTTAAAATTTGGCTTCATTTTTTCAGTTATACATTTGATTTTTTTAAATCCTCTGTGTGCATTCTTAAAAAGTGTGGATGGATATAAATATAAAAGAAGCCAGACTGACAGCCTCTAAGGAAGAACTGACTTGCTGTATGACACACACTCTCACGTTCAACAACATCCCCAGTTTACAACTTTTCACCAGCATCTCAGTCCTTGGAAGTGCAAGGCATCCTTGCCATTTTGTGGCATCCTTTCAGCATCAACTGTGATGACATGTTTAGACCAGGCTGGGTGAGCAGCCCCACCCCTACCTGTGAACTAACAAATGGAACCTGGCCAGTTTGCATTTAACCTACCAGTTGTTACCGTTTGGTTTGGGTGTCTGTTATTTTCCCTTGGGCATTGATCAGTAGGGGAACATTCTGTAGATCTTCTTTGCCAAATAACATCCTGTTGGGAGCACTGAAGTCTATGCTTGAATTTGTGTCACATAAGACACAAGATTAAGCTATGTATATTATATGCGTATTTGTTCATAGTGTAATTAAAAAGACTGCATGACATTCTATTCATTGGACTCAGCCCAATGATAGCAGTTTAAAAGAGTGCAGAGCTGATTCAGAGCTTTTTAAAAGTATGCTTTTCTTGATTAATTACATCACCTTTGGCAATTGTGCTGATGTTATGCACAGAATGCATTCTATGTTAATGACAAAAATGCACCAAGACTGTCATTAGTAAATAGTTCAGTGGGTCTTGGAGACTCTGCTTGATATAAGAACACATAGTACGTTTGTGTCACCACCTATTCGCATCTCACAGATCTAGAAGTGCTCTGAATCTATGACCTTTCCCTGGCACAGCTTGGAGAACTCTCAAGAACAAAGAGTTTTCTCAGTTCAGATGATGTTTTTTTTTTTTTTAAGTAATCTCCCAATTCTTAGAGGCAATGTTTCTTCTCTTGATCTTGTTTTTGAGGCATTGTGTTAAGCCCAAGAGGGGTAAAACTCAGCACTGGGTTCTTTTATCTGGTTTATTTACTCCGAGGAGATACTTGGGTGGCCGATGTGTCAGGCTGCCGGGCTGGCACTCTGCCCAAAGGCCTGAAGAAAGAAATGGCTGCTGCTCCGAAATTGGCATTGGCCTTTTCAGCAACCTCCACGTTGAGCGAGCAGTGGGCAAAAGTTCTGTTAACATGCAGTGTGGCTGGCCTCATCGACTCATTTTGGTGAGCAAAAGCAGCACCCCCACCCCAACCGGTCCTGCCCACCTCCAGCGGTTCTGCGCAATGCAGGTCAGGGAGATCTTCAGGTGGGTCAGGGAAAAAGAAGAAGGAGGAGCCAGACCAAAAGACGAATTGATCCAGCAGGACCGGACGATCTAAGGGCAGGGAATGGACGGCGTCAGAAGCGGTGTGGGAGAGCACCATGTTGGTTTGTGCTTTCATGGAGTGATGAATATTGATTTGAATATCAGAACGCAGGTTTTATTGCATCGCACACTTCTGTATTACAATTGCTAATTTCAGGCAGGCGACTATGAAGCTAGAATGTCAGCAAAATAATAATAATAATAATAATAAAGCATGCAGTTCTTTAGCTGCAGAAAACTGTGATCAGTGCCACCCAAACGTCCAAAGCAGAGGTTAGCAGATCCGCTTTATGGATTCAACTTTTAGTTTTGTAATGAATCATTCTGTCAGTGTTTTGCTTTTGTTATTTTCTAATGCATAATGGATTCAAAAGCAAGGTATATACTGTTTGAGGCTATACGAAATTAGAGATGATGTGCTGCATCAGAAATAAAGCATGTAAATAAAGTTGCAGTTTGTGTCTGAAGTTTGTGTAGACAGTTGTATATCTTCAGCTAACTCTCATGGTTCTATGTGTGTATCTAATAAATATAATAAATTCCACTGCGCTACTCTGCTGGCAGTGTGTAGCAAAGGTCTAGGTCATGTCAGCTTAACACACTTAAGCTTTATTTGATTTAAAAAGTTTCAGTTTTTTTCTGGTAGGTCAGCTCAAACTGAACAGTGTGTTGTGTTAAATGTACATAAAAGAGAATTAAACTACATGTTAAGTAATGTATAAGCAGTGGTAGAGTTGCATGCAAGTACATAGTAAGCAAAAGATTTATTTCTTTTTAACTATTGTTCAACTATAAAGCACAATAAATTTATTTTCATTTGAGAGTTTTGTTTTACCCTGGAATTGACATAAGTGGTACATAAATAAATTCTTCTCTGAAACCGTATTAATTTTACATGACTGGAGTTTATTAAGAATTGGTGGGACTCTGTAAATTAGGTTGCACAATAATCACATGAAAACACTGTGTATTTTATTCTTTGACCCAGCTTTTGTTCTGGCATACCACTTATATTGAACTCTGGTTATAGGCTACCTTTTATATATTAAGGGTGCTAATGCTTGTTTTTTGTAATTTTTGTTTAATCAGTTTTGTGTCTTTTGTGCAATTCTTCCAGTGCGCTGTACACTAAATTTTCTGTACATGTGGTTCTAAATGGTGGAATTAGAAAATTTGTATTTTGCCTTGAAACTGACATCTGGAGTTTTAAAAATGCAAAATTTTGGAATACATTTCATAACATCCTACTGAAATACAAGTACTCACTAATATTAGCACTGTTTGGTAAGCATTTTTTTTTTGATAGTCAAATACTTTATGAATACATTGCATTACATTTACCAGATGCTTTTATCCAATATGACTTGCAACATTTCACATACCGTATTTCTCCTAATAAATGCTCCCACTCTAATAGACGCCCCTGCCACCTGATAAGCCAGGGTGGCTACTATAGTGTGAGACATGGTAAAGTGCCCCCCTTCTACACATTTAAAGTGGTGACATAGAAACGTGGTCAATGCATACAAGTGTGGATTTGTGGAGAATGATTGTGTAAATTCAGTGAATTATACAAGTAATTAACACAAAAAAGCTACATTATTTGAACAAAATCTGCTTCCAAATCCCATACAGCTGTGCATTACACCGGCAATGTAAACGTATGAGAAATGTATCAGAAATTGTCGTGTAGTTTTACAATACATGCACCTTGATTTTCAAACTACAATGAAATTAATCAAGTACAATATTAAGGTCTTCAAAATCTGAGCTGTTCTTTTCAAATTATCCACAATTAATTTGGCATTTGTTGTGTTTATGCCATTTTCGTACAAGCAATGACAATTAATGACTTGCTGTGTTTAAATTGTATTTTAAATGCAAATTTGCTATAATCATCTGCATTGTTTATGTTGCTTTCTAGGTCAGCCAAATGATAAAGTTTCAAAGTATACTGTTTCCTCGCTGCTGAGTAATTTATCTGCACATCTGCCGATGGTGAAAATTGAAAACCTTTGCAGTAAAATGTTTTCCTTTTAACTCAGCCAGTGCAATCACCTTCATCTTAAAACCAGCTGTGTACAACTTTTTGCTCGACATATTTCACCTCCGTTTAAGTATTAAATTATTTTGTGACCAGTATGCATAACAGAAACTCTGATAATGACTGAATTTTATTTGTTTTTATAAGTTGCAGTTAAGGGGAATTTAATTTTTCAAAGAAGGTAGAAGAACATTAGGCTTTTTAGTTATAACTTGTTGTTTTTAAATTTTCACAATTTGCACATTTAGGCCTCCGCGTAATTTGTAATGCACCTGGGTGCGTTAATTAGGAGAAACACGGTACATGTTACAATGAGCTAGTGCTGGGTGTCTTGCTCAAGAGCACATGGTGGCTGGCCTGAGATTCAAATCAGGAGACTTCTCTATCCCAGCCAGATATTCTACCCATTGAGCCACCAGGCCACTTATTACATAGCGGAACTGAGGTACAAGCTATTTTACTCCTAGGCTAAAGGATAACCTTAAGCCTTGCTTGAAGGTACCATATTCCAATAAGCGTTAGTTTTCGTACAGCTTTTACTCATGGGATGGGGCAGCTATATATTGAAGTAAGGTAATGGCAGAGATGTTAGTCATCCTATTATAGTGTTTGTGTTCTGAGTTGAGTGTAGAACCTCAGTTCAGGGATTGCTGATGACTTAATTAAACTATTCGTTATGAGCCGTGAACAACCAGTGCATTTACACGGGGCTCATGGCACAACTTTCACAGCCTGTTTCCCTTGTGACTGGGAGATCTTCAACTTAGGTGCCCTTTTTTCTCCCCTTGTTGACCAGTGCTTTCTGTATGAGCACTTTTTTGGCTCGAAGTTAGTGCATTACTGTTTAAATCGTGTTTCGCAAAAGTGGCCTTGAGTTAACACTTTGGTGTAGCGAGTTTCGTTAAGTAAGGAAAACAGATTGATTTTATTTGTCATTTGTCTGAGATAATGATCCCTTCATTCATATACGTATCATTGTGCGTACAGTTAAGCATTAATGGTGAGACAACGCTCAGCTACCGTGGACGTGTAGTGGAGAAGATTAGGGTTCAAAGCCCTCAGTCAGTCACTCAGGACTAAACTAAGCTTGTGGGAATAGGCTTGTCCAGCAGCACAGTGTTAATTGTGTCTGAAGTCTCATATTTGTATAGTAATAACTGTGCCTGAACCATTGGACTGTGTATGTATGGACTCTGTGTGCACTGCCGTATAGTGTAACAACTTATAGCGTAGGTTACGAAACAGTAGGTGATTAAATCAGAACCGAAGAGTCCATGGGTTCAGAAAAAAATGCCGTTAATTTGTTTGTTTGAAAGGGGTTTTAATTTTTTCATCCTGAATGTACTTTAGTAATGATTAGTAAAATTTTTCTTTTTTTTTTCAGTGAGTGAAGAATGTTTTGTTAGATAACAGCGTTTGTTACATTTATTTACTGGGCAGCCCATATAAGACTGGTGCAGTGTAACCCCCCCAGTACCCCTGTGTTGCCTTGTCTATCTACAGCACCAGTTTTACATACGGTACTGCTTCAATGCCTTTTTTTCAATTCTCAACTACAGGAATCATGGTAATGAGTAAAATGCTTGAAGAAATAAACAGGTCTTTTTAGTGATTTTCATTTCAGGCCTCTTTCAAAAATACGCAGACAATTTTTTTTTATAAAGGGAACTTTTTTTTTTACTGCTTCAAAGTGTTTGCTTTATAAAGGTATGCTTTGTCTATGGATTTGTAAAACCTTATGTTTTGCCATTTACGTTTCCCTTTGCGACATACTTCTGTGGTGTGGCGATGTTTCTTTCATTCTGCTTCAGCACATAGCCGTTCATGTCACTTCCCAAGGACTGTGTACTGTTGGGTTTGTTAGTCCATAAACATTTTATTGGCTTTAAAAGAGCCCAGCTACATTAGCTGAGGTTTTTAAAGCCATGTCACTGAGTGTAGAAACACTGTGTACTTTTTTACCTTCTGTACCTGCATGTCACCATCAGAATAACAGGAGCAGGATTTTGATAGACTGTGTGTTAAATGTAGAACAAGCTTAGCTGGGCATAAACACAGTGAAGTACACACTGCTCCTCTGTGGTGGACAGTCGGATAGAGTGACCTCCCTCCTCAGAGTGGCAGTGTTTTCTACCACTTACAACAATCCTGCTGGTATGTTACCACCGGTTTATTGTTTACTCCGTTCAGTCTGGACAGTGTATTCCACAACCGGTGGTTTTGACACCATCCTAGCAGAATTGCACTGTAGTGAGTCAAAGGGGTGTGTTCCGTCCATATCGAAGTGTGCTTTGCTTAGAGCTGCTTGGAAGTGACCAGTGTAGAGGTGGTTTGAACACTTTTCTCTTAGGTATACATCTTTTCAGCCACTTGTATTCATTTTTGCTCCAGCTAATCTGCCATTAACACCCTCCACCATGCACCACAGACTTCATCACCAAATCTTCCACAAGCAAACTTAACGCACTTATTTTTGCCTCATGTAGGGAGACGCATATGTCACTTATACTATAGCACACATGAAGGAGGGTGCATATGAATCTTGCCGTAAGTGAAATCATTTAATATTTACTCTAAACTGAAGAGGTAGCATGGTGGCGTGATGGTTAGCACTGTCACCTCGTACCTCGTAATTCCCGCCTCGGGTCTGTGTGCGTGGAGTTTGCATGTTCTCCCTGTGCTTGGTGGGTGTTCTCTGGTTTCCTCCCATAGTCCCAAGACATGCAGGTTAGGTTGACTGGTGTCTCCAAGTTGCCTGTAGTGTGTGTGTGCGTGCCCTGCGGTGGGTTGGCACCCTGCCCTGGGTGGCCCCTGCCCTGCACCCTATGTGTTCTGGAATGGGCTCCAGGCTTCCCTGTGACCCTTAACAGGATGAAGTGGTATAGAAGATGACTGACTGACTGATTTTAAAAGAATTAAGGTAGTCTTTGATTAAAATGTTGTTCATGTTAGTATTTTGTTGAGTACCTGATAAAATAACACTGAAAGAGTTCATAAAATATTGTTAGTGTTATTCCCTAACCGGTAGGCTTGGTATTGTCATGAGTGGGTCTAATTTGGAGTGAACCAGTCAATGATAACTTTGGTTCATGTTACTGTCCTCCAGACAGGACTAGAGTATTGAATATTCATGAACAACATTAATTTACCAAAACCGCTCTGGAGTGTTTCCTTAAGAATTTTAGAATATTTATCTATGACTTTGATAAAAAAAAAAATGTCTCATAGCAGTTTTGTTTTTATCTACAGAGAATTGAAAACTGAAATTAAAATGAATGGATTGAGGCTTTAATTACATATATATCTGCTAGGCACTTGGACGAACATTTCTAAAGCTTATTTTTTGCCCAAGTTTGCAAACCTTATGCGTCATCTGTGTCATTTCAGATACATTTTTTTCTTTTTTTTTACACTGAATGGAAAACCTTGTGAGTGAAAATGATTGTTAATTTTGTAAATTATACCATTATCAAATGGTTGAATAGCACTGTTAAATTTCTGCTGTTTAAGGACTGCTGTGTTCTTTTGTTGTGTTTGTATTTATGCATAGGCTTTGTCAATATACATGTGTGGGTGTGATTACAATGTACGTTGAAATGAACTCATATGGCTGAGAGAAAAGACAGTATGAGGGAGTGACTGGAAGAGGAAAGAAGAACAGAGAAACACAGAAGGAGACATTCAGTTCCACCTCATAACCAGGAAGACAGAGCCCAAAGCTGTCATTTGAAAGCTGTCAGTCTCTCTTTGGGATGTTCTTGTGGTGAATAGTATTGTCTTTATGTGACTGATCTGAAGGGGAGGGAAAACGTAGAAGAACGCCAATTAGTCAGATTTCTAAGAATACAGGTAGCATGTTTAAACACTTTAAATGCTTCTTTAAGGGCATGTTATCCTGCATAATAATGATTTATTCTATTTATTTGCAAAATAGAAAAACAAATTAAAAGTACCCTAGAAAGTCTAGAAAGTGATTTTTCTTTGTGCTGTGACCGTAGAATTTTAAATTTTGAAACAAAGCAAAATGTTGCGTGCACATAGCAAAGGCAGTGAATGGCTTGCACTGGCTATGTCAGGGTTGTGGGGCTGAGGATGCTTTGTGAAAGGGGCTGAGGGGGCTGAAACAAGTGACAGTAGCTAGTGTAAAAGCTTGGCAGAACAAGTCCAGGATGTTGGCGAGTGACACACTGGAGATACTCGTGCAGGTCAAGGCGTTGCACATTCTGAGCACAGTGTCAAAAAAACAATAATTTTGGTAAACTAGCAGTTTAAAATGCAAGGACCAATCACAAAGTGTCACATAACACTAAACCTATTTAATTCGACAGTATTGTCCTCCGTATGGGACGAAGTAGTCATCCTAAAATATAGTCTCAGATCAATAGCCTCAAAAAGCAGGTTACCTTTGGGATTGATTCCTGCTAAATTAGGTACGCTTTTATTTCTGTTAATGCACAATTTGGTTGTCGCATGCTTGCTGCTTCCAGAACAAAAAGACTAAAAAATTTAAGTCCAGGTTCTATAAGGCAGGCAACACAGCAAGGTGTCCAGTGACCCTGTGCTGTTCTGTGAACAGCATTTGCTAATACAGCAGTGTTAGCACTCTTACTGTTACACTATACTTTTTTGGAAAGCTAATAGTCCCCCCACCCTCCATGTGGTTTACTGTCTGTCTTTGCCCCAGTACCATTTCAATTGCTCTTAAATTGTTTTACGTAAAAGCTGAAATAACCGTTGAACAAATGGAGGACGGTGACTAGTTGATAAGGTTCAAACTTATGTAAAAGGCATAAAAAAAAAAATTAATCCACAGCTGTGTCTCCATGGCGTGCCGTCACTATTACATTTTCATAAAAGTGCTCGGTAAAAGCAGTTGACTTTGATTTGAATATTCCCTGTAGTCTTTGAGCTTTTGGTTTTCTTTTTCCGTCCTTGAGTATGAGTGCAGACCTGAAAGGGTGGCTTTTGAATGGGATATTGTTGGCTTTATGAGGGTGCGGGGAGAAACAAAGGGGTGTCGGATGTGGCTGTGTGCTGATTTAAGTGTTCCCTCACCACTCTCTCTAGACATTAGGCCATGGACCAAGGGCACAGTTGCTTAGAGACAGTGCCACGGGAGATTGCCATCTCCTTGATCATCCATCTAAAACAAATCAGATCACTTTTCCACATCACAAGCTATTCATCTTTTGTTAAGATAAGAGAGAAATTGCCAGAAGACAACATTTTTAATATAATTACAGATTATGGCTCAGAGGCTATTAAAAAACTTTTGCAAATGCAGTTCAACTCAGTGCTTCTAGGACCCAACAGAGTGGGCTGGGAAAGAGCCATGCAGAAGTGTGAGCAGTTGGGCACGTGATGTGGGACGTTTTTCCGCACTGCTGCCCTCAGAAGACAGATTTGTTTGCGCCTGAGAGCAAGTACTGGGCTCTAGTGCTTTTTGGTGTGTAAGACTCAGAGTCAGGGGCAACAGTGGGAACTCACTTTTGAGGATTTACTGCAAAACCTCAAACCATCCCTGTCATCTCTGGTTCACAGGAGACCTGTGGGTGATGAGATGGGGGTTGGGGGGGACAGTGTGGCACAGGAAGAGTGTCCATTCCCCTCCACGTGCACTGAGCTTGATTAGTGCTGCAAAATCCGTCCACTGAACCTGCCTTATGACAAAGGCTGATCCCAGCCACTGCATTCACTGTAGGCTGAGAATTACAATGTGTTGCTCGCTTCTCTTTCCAGTCTGTGTTAGTCCAGGCCAAAGGAAAGGCTTTGTTTGAACCTTGAAATTTCAACATAAACCCAAAACCCAACCCTCATGTTTGATGATCTCATTTCTGAGGGGCTATCAGCTCATCCTCTGTATCCAAAACTGCTCCACCCTCCAAGGCAGTAGAAGGCAGAGCGGTTTAAGAACAAGCCTTGTGACAGCTGTATGATCGGATCAGAACCCCGTGAAGCAGCCTTTCCAGTTTACCCCTAAGCATGAGGATCGAGAAAACCTGCAGCAAGATAGGACTATGTAATTTAGGCTGACTTGCTTACATGACATTTTCTTCAAAAATTAATGCAATAATGCTGTAATTTGTTTGAATAAATGATGTGCAGCCAGCATACTTAATATGGCCTCCATTGTATAAATACAATAAAATGAGTCTCCTCAGGTAATTTATCACACAAAATCTTTGGAGAAAGAAGGACAGTACTCAAGAACCAAGCAGGACCTTCAGTTTCTTTCAAATGAAATTCCACAAGAGTCTAATTAATACCTAATTTAACACACAATAATAAATGTACGTAATAAATTCATAACAAAAAATAACACTCACAAGTTTCACTGTAGTTTTGCAATGCTGCTGTAGGGCACGTGACCACAGCGGTGACATCTTATATTGAAGTGGCAAATATTTGTCCTTCATTAACATAAGAATTACAAGTAGGCTGCAGGCCCAAGGTTTGAGTGGCAGCTGAGTGAACTTGTTCACCCCTACAATGGGTGTGCTGCCCACGCTAGGCTGAGCCCAAGTAGATAAAGGCTTAATAGAGTCCTCCTCCAAATTTATAGAGTGTAACTGCTGGTCCTCATCTGCTTGCTTTCTCTCCATCTCTTTTCTCTCTCTCTCTCTCTCTCTCTCTCTCTCTCTCCCTCTCTCTCTGTCTGTCTCTTTCTTGCTTTCTCATTCTCTCTCCATGTCTTTCCTCTCCCTTTCTCCATCTCTCTGTTTCTCACTCTCAGTAGCTCTTCTGTGCATGCACTTTGTTTCCATACAAACCATATGATTGACAGCTGGATTACGCCCCTGGTTTGTAATCCTTTAATTTTTGCCTTTTAAGTGACTGGCTGGTTCTGTGTCTGCAGCTGCTGGCTGCTGTTTGTCACTGAGCACAAAGGCAGGTGGCTTCACTGGACTGGAGACCAGCATCCGCGTGTGTGTGCATGTGTGGGTGTGTGCGTGGCTTCCAGCGGTGCATCAGCAGTGGTGATTTCTGTCTTCTCTCTAACACTTGCCCCATCAGAAAGTTGCCCAGGAGGACATGTGACAGCTACTTCATCTGCCCCCATGAAAACAATCACCTTCATGTACAAACAAAGCCTCATTCATGGACTGATTCAGAGTTAACACTGTGTTTGTCAGATAATGAGCTGACAAAGAATTGTTTATGTTGGATCTTGTATACACAGGAGAATGTCCAATAGAATATGCTAATTACCGTAATTCTTCACTTAATACATCAAAGGGTTGTCTTTTATGGTGGTTACACTTTTTGATATCCCTTTTGTACTTTCTTGTTTCTTTGTCTTCCTCTGACATTGTCTGAAGCTGTTTTATTTGAAATGCTTGTTTAAAGGACTATGTAAACAGTGGAGCCTCCTGATTTCCACGTACCGTTTAATCCCTGATGAAATGAAAAATAAACACAGTGAGTAGTGTTGGAAAGAGCTCCTGAGTTCACATCAGAGGTTGGTATTAAAATTAATAATAGACACCAAAAGTAGCAGCTGGACTTAGCTACGTGACAGGATTACTTGTGTTCAGCAGAAGATAGCATGTCCAGGTGTTTGCAACATGTACCTGTGTTAGTACCACATACATCTATTTTCCTGAAACTTGGGAAAGGTGATTGGAGATGAAATTGTAAAAGCACAGTATTTAACTTGAAGGCAGTGTATACTGCTTTTGTACAAACCTTTGATAATATGGTTGATGATAAAACCAGGATTTAAATATACCAATATAACATTTTTATTTCTTTGGTCAGCATACTGAGAAAATACATTTATAGTCATAATCTTCCTTCTTATTAAGCAGAATGAATACATGCTAATTTTCTAAGTAAAAAAGCAAACAATTTTAATAGCTTTAGGTCTAAAGTGCTTGTTGCAGTAAAAAAGAAAAAAACAGTAAGTTTCAGGGACAGAGACTTTATGAATTCTGAAGTCCATGAAAGACTTTCAGGAGTGGGCGGTGGTTTTGCTCTTCACTCTTTTCTGTCTTCTGGCTGTTTCCTGCACATTTTTTCATGGAGACGTGATGCCCACTAGAGTGTTACAGGCAGGACGTATTAGCTCCTGCTGCTCTCCTGGAGCTAAGCACGCTATGTCAAAGTGCAGGGTGGTGGCGTGACACCGCAGACCCTCGGCGTGGGGAAGACTGAGTCAGCGACTCCGCTGTCCCACCTCCCCTCCATGCTGGAGGTCCAGCTGAGCTCGCAGTGGTCCTAATTGCATGGTGTTACAACAGGAAAACACTGAATAAAGAACACACCTTTTTTGAAAGAACACCAGAAATATATTTGCAGTACTTAATAAAAGGCATAGGATATTTTTATTCCTTTTGCCCCCAGTTTCAGGGTTATAGTTTCAAGCCCCTGTTGATACGTCATCAGTTCATCTGGAAATTCATGTTGAATAAAGCAGAATACATGACTTTAATAATGGAGTAATTAACAGTAACAAACGGTTTGTTCTGTATGGAAGACTGATTGATGCACTGACGCTGATGTTAGAAAGCAGTGTCATAAAGCAAGTTCGTACTTGCCGTGAAATTGAGTGGAGCTCTCTGAAGTTTTGTCACTGTTTTGGTTACATTTTAACTGTGGTTTAATAAGTGTAATAATAGTAATTACGGTCATAATAAATTGGTGTTTTAAAATGAATTACCTTAAAACCCAGAAAGAGTGACAAGCTCACAGAAAATCTTTCAGACTCTTAAAAGTACTTTTGGCAGCTGTGCTTATATCCCATGTAAATTAAATAAAGCTGTGTCATACCGAGAGCAGAATTTGTCTAATGACAGAAAATGCCTAATGTTAAATCCATTCTGGCTGTGCATTTGTGTGGTAACTATAACTATAAATGGAACATTGTATATACAGTTTAAATATAAATTTTATCCATGGTGAAATCAAATATTTCTAAATATGGCACATACAAATGCTGATGTGAATGCTTTTTTGCAAAAATGAATATTTTTCAGTACTGAAAGCCTGTATTTTAATTACTTGCATTTCTCATTCACCATGTTTTTCTGATGAACAGTTTTAATAAAATAAAATAAAAAAACTTGCCTGTGGTGTGGTGAAAGCTTTTCTGGGTGCCCTTAAAGGAGTGACATACAGGTGGTGAAAGTGGGAATTAATGCCAGGCCTTGGCCACTGTTTTGTCTTATTAAATTGTAGACTAGATAACATGCACTTTTCCAGTGTCACAGAACAGGATACATTGCTAGATTCATTTAGTGGGCATGAAATGCCCTTTAAGTGCTAGAAAGAACACCTTTAAAAGAGAGGTAACTTTTTAGCATTGTGTTAAACCTAAACACACTTCCTATGCTGTCGGAATGAATCTTACAGCTATATTCATGTCATAGAGAACTGCCCAGCCATGACATCGTAACAGTTCTCATTTGCCATGCCCTCCCTAACAAGGAGACTTAACTATTCTTCTGTCAGCAGGTGATATCGGAGCTTGTGCTATGAGTTTGTGCCAGGGTAGGATGTAAGAACAGAATCAATGGAGTAGTGAGACAGAGAGATACAGGTGTGTGAAGAGGTTTTTCAGGCTAACCAGTGGTCTGGTATACTGTAAACCCATAACGCTTACACAAGGAATGCCTACATACACACCCACTTTTCTTGAAGCACATAATAATATGCTATATCCTTTTTGCACAAAAAAACTACTGCATACAAATAACTTTATAAGCAACAGATTTCTATCCTTGTTCTTACTAAAAGTGAGAAGGTGCAGGAATCTGACACAGATCTTATTTGGCTTATTATCAGAGCAAGCAGCTGAGTGGAAGCCCATTGGGTTGGTGTTCACATTTAGGTCTTCATCATCCATCGTATGGCTTCTGCTGTGCAGAGATTAGAAAAAAAAAACTGCTTCCTTAGAAATGCTGGTGGGCGTGTGAATAGAAATGCTATTCCCAGCATCTGTGTTAGCGTCCTGCCTGCTTTCTGCCAGCGCCGAGTGCAGTCTGCGTGGCTCGTGCATATGCCAGCTTGGCTTCCTGACCTGTACGCTGCGTTTCAGCTCCTCTCCATAGAAATCTTGCACATCAGTGTTTTCCCCAACATCTGAACATAACAGAAAGAGCTGAAAGCAGCAGACAGGGAGGAGTTGGGGAGGAGGGGGGGGGGTTTACAGACAGCATGGAGGGAGATCGCACAAGTTTCTTTTTGCTTTCAGATGACCGACTGTTTGACAGCGTGGTACGCTGTAGTCACGACTAAGGAGTCGTGTATTGTAGGAACCATTTAAAGGGAAACAAAAGGATGAATGTGAGTGATGAGGAACATAGAGCAGTCACAGGCAGCGGTGGGTACAGGCAGTACAGGCAGGCGGGTAGAGCACACGAAGGCTGAGGGGGTCGTGAATGAGGGCTGGCGGGGCTGCTTCCGCTTTGGATTTTTGGTGTCATTGGGTAAATGTTTGTTTACCTAAAAAGCTCGACAACCTGTGGGAAATTATGGTTTCCTGATAGTTTCTGAAAGATGGTGTAAAGATGAGTCTAAACAAGATTTATTATTATTATTATTATTATTTATTTTTTATTTATTTTTTTGCTGTGTATATGACAAGCACATTGTGCATAGTCATTCAGCTATACCAAAGAACATTTGAGACATACAGTAGAGTAATTAAAAATTGCAAATTGACAATGGAAATTGCTATACATTGAAATGGATATAATGCAGCCATGCCAAGATGCAGTGCAAATTGTACAGATTACAGATTAGTGTAGCAGAGATTTGAGAAATATGGTAAGGATAGTGTTGGCATTGTGTTAATGCCGTGCTGCTATTTTGTGTAGCAGTCCAAAGCATACCTGCTCAGGTTGTTCTTATGATGCAGAGTGCTTGGGCGAAGAAGCTGTTCTAGAATGTATTGGTTGATGTTCTGATACCAGAGTGCTACATACAGAGCCCGGTGCGGGGAACAGGTTGTGGCCACAGTGGTGGTTTGGGACATGAATGAAGCTCTTAATGTGTATGCATTAGGAGTTCTGATGTGAATACACATTGGATCTCCCTCATTTTTGCCAGTGATTTCAGCAAAGTGGCCCATGCTGTGAATTGCAGAATGAAGAGTTATGCCAGTGATTTGGACAGGTTTGTGCTCCACCAGGTGTGTCAGTAAAACATAGTATTGTCTCACCTGGCACTGAGTGTCAGTGTAGCTGTGCAGTTTGTCCATCTTAGTATTTAGTATTTAGTGTTTGTACATTCATCAATAACGTAAACAACAATGTGGGCTTCAGAGTTCAAGTCTGTAAATGTACCAGGCGTCCCCTTTTTGGCCCCATCCCACTCCTTTGTTGAGGTCTGCAGCCACCATCTTTATTTGCTCTAGGTTTAAAGTTTCCTAGTAAGTACCTGTACCACAGAAAAGAGTCCATCTTCAGGGCTGGGGATTTGGAATGACTTTACACCTCATGGGTACATACAGTTCTCCCCATCCTAAAAAGGGCCCTTTTAGATCATGGAGGCTGTCGGTAATGTGTGATTCCTGGCATGATTGAAGGGTGGGTGACATTGCTGCAGCAGGATTGCCTGGCTACCTACAGGGCTCTGGTGAACAGGAGATCTGCTGAGAGCCAAGTGGAGCTGTCTGTGTTAGGTGGAAATTGGTGAGGGAGTTCAAGTCTCAGTGGAAGCTAGTAGGCCCTGAAGCTCCTGAGAGCTAGCAGGCATTTGTCTGCCATTGTCTGTTGACCTGTTTGGGGTCACCTGGATGTTAGACCTCCAGGGTTGAGGGCAGCAATGGTGGAACAGGACAAATGTTATGCATCACCACAACTCACACTTGAAAAAGCTATTAAGGTTAGCTAGTTTATGCATTCTCCCTGTTTTTTTTTTTTGGGAATAAAAGCATGCAATGAATATAGCTCAGTGTCAGTTAATTAAGAAACTCTGTCTTGACTCTGTCCTTTTGTGTGGCTCTTTGACCCAGGAAACTGTGAAGGGGTCTCCAGTATTCAGCCTCCACTGGTTTTTCCCTTTCAGTCCATCACGATATCTGCTTGTCTTAGTTTGGTCTACTGAAGATGCCAATACAAATCGTGCTGCAATGTATGTAATATGTTGTGAAGAGTGTTGTGTAAAATGTTGGATGTGGTTGAAGAGTTAGGGCTTATATTAGGGGGAGGGTGAAGATTTTTTACACATTATTTAAAATGCGTTTTTTACACATTGCAGGAACATATACATTACAGTTTATTATATCATGGCTTTAGCTGCTAAATGTTCACAAAGACAAATACCTTGGTCTTTTCAAGCTCCTATAATACAATTGTTTTTTACTTCTTTGGCAAACTCATGAGTTAATTGCAGATGAGACTTAAGAGACAAAAGTTAGGGCCTCTGGAACTATGACCAACTGGAAATGTGGTTTTGGTGTATACTGAAGGGCTATGAGGGGGTGCGGTAGGAGTGTGTATGTCTGAAGCTTATTATAGGTGTGGAATTGGCAATGCAGGTAATTAACAATGAGACATATCTGGGCTTCAGCAGCATGGCCATCCCAGTGGGGTTTATCTGTGACATAACTGTCCACACACTTCTGAGTTTATACCAATCCCCCTCTTTTTAAGGGGGTTACAGAACATTTTTTTCAGCAAAATCAGCAGATTGCATTCTTGTTTTCTTGGTGGATTTCGGTGGGGTTCACGAGGCACTGAAGACTAAGAATTCACAAAAAAAAGTGAAACCATTCTACTGTTCTCCAAGCTTTCTTCAGAATAATGTTCAAGAATGTTGGAGCTCTGAGCTCCTTAATCGCCACTTTCAACATGATACCATCCAAATACACCCATATATAATTGTTCGTGCCTTTGTTCATGAAAACTACACAGTATAAGTATATATTCGGTAGTAAGGTATATGGCAGTTCAAAAATTCATTGAGAAAGTGTATTTAATACTTTAATAAAAATTTGGGAAAAATTAACATGTATTCCAAAGCCAGTCCAACTTCACACTAAATGGCTGTTACACACACACACACACACACACACACACACACACACACACACACACACACACTCTCTCACTCTGGAGATTTAAATTAGAGAACAATTTATGAACACTTCATTTTTTTATAATCTTCATTGCCGAACATTTGAAGGAATTTTTGTTGTGGCTACACCATACGAATAGAACAGTATTTTACAAAATAAATAACCACAGCACTTCAACAAAAAACCTTCATTTTGTAGAAAACATAATGATCAAAATTAGAGAACAGCAGTGACTGTAGCACAGAGAAAGATTACAACTAAAATTTCTGAAGGTTACAACAGTGAACAATTAGTAGGAAGTGTTCAGGCCCTTGGTTTGAATGACTTCAGCTCATCTGCGGCCACAGGACATCAGTAGTCTCTCACACTG
>JABJVR010049108.1:0-22749 GCA_025773905.1 Chitala chitala | reverse complement strand
CACACGCCCTTTGTGCGTGTGTTGCAGTTGGATTTTGAGCTTGCTCCTGTTTTGTTTGTATGTGTGTGTGTGTGTGTGTGTGTGTGTGTGTGTGTGTGTGTGTGTGTGTGTGTGTGCGTGTGTATGAGTGAGCGTATATATGCACGTGACTAAGAGCACTTAGTTAATGTTTGTTTATACGCATTTGTGTGTGCGAACATACACTAAAGAGCATACACAGCACACACAAGTGCTTCAAACTGCATGTTTGTGTTTACGAGTGTTTGGTTGTGATTAATGTTTTGTTGTGTGTGTGGATGTGATGACCTCTCACAGACCACAGCGCCCTCCCTGACTAAGGGTTTTCTCTCCCTGTCTCGCCTGCTCTAATCACAGCTGCATTTGTTAATGCGAAATAACAGGGTTCTGTGTGCCGGCCCTACTGCTCACTCAGCACCACATACGAGGCCCCCTGACACGCAGAGCCCCTGCTGGGGTCCAGCGTGCGTCTATCTCCATCATGAGTCTCTCTCCTTCAGACGGAGACAGAAAACGTTATTGCTGCCTCTCTCCACTTCCTGTCGCACTCACGCAGCTGAGCTGGGTAGCACGACAGAGGCGAGTGTCGGACCTAGTAAAGCAGTCCCTGGACGTGGCTGCCGTGACAATCCTGCCAGAACGGTCCAAGGCCCAACAGGTGCTGCCCCAGTCTTTCCAGCAGGGTCTGACCCACTTGTGGCTGACTGTAGCTACTTGGTACAAAAGCAGAGCCGTTCCAGCACATGACAGACAGCTGTTAGTCTGCTGAGGCAGCAGGGGGAGAGCATGTTCAGCCAGCAGACAGAGAGGCGTGCACACCAGAATGTCACAGCACAAGTACTGTTGTAACACACAATAACACGTGTGTCCATGCGTGTGTCACGTAAGACTACAGTCCGGGACCAAAACCGAGAGACACCACAGCTGGAATAGCCATAGTGTCTGGGGCTGGTCTACCTGCCACCGTATTTTTGGGAAACTGCACACCTGTGTGCAGGTGAACAGACTGGAAACTGGGCTCATTTTCTAAACATTTCTTTACTTCTTCTCTGACCAATGCATGAGGCGGCAGTACTTCACCTTATTTGCCCCTAGCGGTAACTGTGACTGGGAATTATGGGATGGCCTGATGTTTGTCTGAATTCAGAGCTGTTGGAAAGGCTGTGGTAAAACGTTTGGGTCAGAGGGTACATACCAGTGGTCATCACAGCTGTGTCTGCCAGGGACCAAAACGGGAGATTCCCCAGGGTGGAGAGGAAAGGAGAACCCCACCTTTGATCAAAGAGGACCAGTGGGGTTGTCTTCCCAGCCACCACCACACCCCTACCCCCTGCCTGTCTTTTGGGCCACCCGAAGGGGTTTCACACACAGACAGGCCCTGCGAGAGCAGTGTATTTCACCCAGCATGGAGAGAGAAAAAACTGTGGCTAGAATTTATTTACATTTGTGTGTGTGTGTGTGTGTGTGTGTGTGTGTGTGTGTGTGTGTGTGTACATAATTTTGCCCTTTTGAACCTGTGAGGTTTATTAAAATACGCATGTCTCTATAGAGGCTACCTGGTAAAAGTGAAAAGGGATCATGTTCAGCAGCCAGTGGTGTGTTTACTGTCCCACTGAGTTTCCATCACTGTGTGTGTGTGTGTGTGTGTGTGTGTGTGTGTGTGTGTGTGTGTGTGTGTGTATGGGAGTGATCAAACTGGAATCTTTTGGCTGCCATAACCCACCCTGCCAGTTTGTTTTTTATTACCCAAAATACATTTGTTTTATGTCAAAAACCCCCTTACAATGACGACTATGGACATGGATGGGCCCAGGGCAGAAAACCCATTATACAACTCCCAGTAGAATTAGTGGTGATCCTGGATGTAAGCTTGCACACTGTGAATTGTTAGAGCTGTCCTGTTAAAAAGCCCCCCCTCCTCATTGAAGGAGTGAAGTCCTGGGACTGAGGGGTAAACACTTTGTCAGGATTACCATGTACAGGGGGTGAGCAGGAAAGGCAAGTTTCAGCCATCAGGTATTTGGGAGGACGGCAGGGCAGGAATGGGGGGGGCTTTCAATGTGATGGACTGACAGATCAATATACAGGGAAGCTAACTGTAGACAGACCTGGGGTTTAGGGAGTGGGTCCATGACAGGGACGGGGTGCTGAGGTGCCTGGCCAATTCCAAATCTCTTGCCGTTCCAGACCTGTGCTCCTGTTTGGGTCTCCCCTTCCACACCCTCCCCTCCAGGCCGCTGACCCCAGGTGCCCCACAGGTGTGCATGAAAATGGAATGTGCCCCCCCCCACCCGATTGGGAGATCAACCACATTCCGTTGGCGAGGGTGGGTGGAGGAATTCTGAAGGAGACAATGGGGGGGTCTGTGGAACAGGCTGTACCCACCGCCCTGCTTAAACATCCAAACCCCGCCCTCTCAAAGAGGATCTTTGGGGGGCAACTTTGAGCCCTTCTTCCGCTCTGCTCCAAGTGAAAACAGGTGTCCTCTGTTTTGAGGGGTGGGGAGTTCCCTGTGGCACAATTTTCATCTTTGACCCCTCCTCCAGTCCTAACAAGGGTGGGGGTGCAGGGGTGAAGGCCGCACTGCTGCCACAAAAGGCCCTATTTCTTTTAGACATAGGTGTCTCCAGCCACCAAGACTGAGAGGAGGAAAGTGACAGAGTAGACTGGCCAGTGACCTTCCCAGATGTTCTCCTGGAAGGTGGAGATATGCTCCAGTCACATCCATATTCATCCAGCAGCAGGGCTCGGCTGTGCCCTTGACAGCAGCAGATGCTCCCCTCCCATCCCTCTCTCTCTCTGTCCCGTGTGCTCTGATGTTCACTCTGTCTTCTTCTTCGAGGGAGTCGTCAACTTTATAATTTATGATTTCTGGAATCAGACGTCAGGGCTGCGAGGGTCTCTTTAACTCCCCAGCCCTCGTTGCGCTGTCTTCCTTTTGAAAATCAATCTGTTCCATCTGCTGTGTTACGGGTGTGAAGAGACGTTGTGGGGTGAGAGTTTTAGGAAGGGGGGGTTCAAAAATGGTAGGAAAAGAATCACAAGGTTGAGCTGCCCTTTCTTTTTTAACTCAGCTTCAACCCCTTTCATTAAAAAGCAATCCTGCTATCTGTTTTCCCTGAGCACTTTCACTACCCAGACATGAGGTGTTGCGGTGATTCTTGGTGAGGGCATACGTTTGACTGATCATTCTTCAACTTCTGAGCCAAGCCTGTAATTACAGACAGGCGGCTGTCCATTAAAGGTGTTTTCACACCCCTGTTGGGATTTCTGTGTTCAAAACGTCAAACCCAATTGGTCCACGTTTCCTTTGCTGATGCGTTCCACGTGCATTTCAGTTAACCACAAGCAGAGCTGGAAAAAGCTCATCTTTAAATTCTGCAAGCAGTTTCAGATGTACAAGATACGAAAACACTGCTTTTTTGTATTTATTAGTAACCCTACAAGTTCGTAGCATTCTTAACATCCATTAATAGGATTGCATGTAGTCACGATGAACAAAGCACACGTTTGTTTTGCCTTGTTTTGTTTTGTTTTGTTTAGAGCAGACATTCCAGCTGAGGCGGCTCCGTGAATATCAGGTTTGGGGCACAGCTCGCTCTGTTCCCTTTATGCTTCCTCCCGAAACGCAGAGATGTTTTGGCACGGGGCCGGTTTAACGTGGCCTGGAGCAGCAGGATTACCTGCTGTGATGGAGAAACACCTCCCTCCATACAACAAAGGAGTTCAAAGGAATGCAAGTGATGTCTGTGATGCCAGGAAGTATAACTGGTTTGTGTCAAATCGCTGGTGCTTTAAAAGACGGGGGAAAAGAGGAGCAGCGGGCACGTGAGACAGACCGGCTGAGGAAGGAAAACAAGGGCAGGCTCATATTTATTAATTTAGCGTGCAAAATGCTGACGTGTTTATCGGAGCGCCTGTGTGATTGTGCAGGAGTACTTTGGGATTGAAAGTCTTTCAGGGCAATGGAACGTCTGACAAAGGCGGATTACTGAGGGACACCCGCTTTCAGAACTCAACAAACAGCGTTTTAGCTCTGCAAATTCTGTTTGAAATTAAACAAAAATACATTAAACACCGCTGCACACCCACCCCTCTCACTAAACATGGGTCTGCTGCTGCAAATCAAGGACACTCACACAAAAAAAAGCTGTCTATGGTCACATGCAGCATTGTGTTGCTGGGCAAAATTTAAACATTTACACGAGCCTTTGGATTAATGCACAAGACATCGCTGATGTTGGTCCTGGGAAAATTTTAAATATTATCTTTGTGCAAAAACAATTGTAAAAGGAGTCTATGGCCCCCTGCATTCACTGTGCCAACATGAGTCCTTTTGGAGAAAAATAAAGAATTTAATCCATGGATCATTTTCTAGTGAGAAAATAAACACTACGTCTGTGTTTGTGCACCGCAGTGAGATGCATTGGACACGGATGCGGTAGAGCAGTGGAACGTTTCAGTAAAACAACAATGTCTTCTGAAACTCACAATGGAAAGAAGAGACTTGCATTGGAATAAATACTATCTCCAGTTCTTTTCGAGAGCCCGGTGATACATGTTGCTTGTATATGCTAGTGACGTGGGGATCCACCAAGGGCTTTTATTTCTTACACGCTCAATCACAAAATTACAGGATCGATGGGGTAACGTGGAAGGGTCGCGTTGAATACGCAAGGCCTGAATCTAATTTACAGCCGGAGCTTGTAAGTGTGATTTAGCAGTTAGGATCCTCCCACTGTGACAGCACCTTTGGGGCCCGAACTTCACAAAGAGAAATAAACAGGGGCGTTTCCAGGCAGCTCCGCAGGGAAGACAAAGCAGTGTGGTGAGCTGTTTGTTTGTTAGCCAAGACTTCATGCAGGATTTTCTCTGTCCTTCCCTGTATTTATGTGCTGTCTGACCTTGCTTTGAAAACTTATGATCAGGGCATCAGACAAACGTGATGGATGTTTGGAAACCACTGTGGGTCAGGAACTCATCCAAGCGAGGCTGGGCCAGTGCCTTGTCTGTACCAACCCCCCCCCCCATGCGAGCAAATGCGGAATACTAGGAAGTACTGACGTGGGACTGGAGCTGGAAGTCGTCTTCACACTGTGCCGAGTTTGAGCGTTACCATGGGGGTGTCTGTGGGATTAGCGTGGAGTCTGACGGCAGAGGGCTTTAAGAACCAAGACGAATGACCTGACTAAAGGGCATCCAGTGAAGCGTGAGAAAGGCAGGCTCCTGTGTGAGCTGTGTGCGTGAGCATGACTGGCACCAGCGTTGGGCATTCGCGTGTCCTGCCTACACTTACCAGTATGCTGTGGTGCTTTGGAGGGGGGCGTGGATCTCCAGAATCCCAAGCCAGCTGTGAAAAGGCAGAGTCTCAGCGAGGAGGAGGCAGAGTCTCAGATAGGAGGAGATGAAGTCTCAACTAGGAGGAGGCGGAGCCGCAGCCAGGAGGAGGCAGAGCCTCAGCCAGGAGGAGGCGGAGTCTATTACACTGCACGTGCTGGTCAGCCATGTGTGTTCCCTGTTCTCTAAACTGAACATCTCGCTCACACACACATGCACACACACACACACACACACACACACACACACACACACACAAAACTCATCTCCAGTTCCATTTCCTTCAAATTTCAACCAGCCTGCAGTCTTCTTCTGTCTACCCTGCTATTATGGTTGAGCACAAGCTGAACACATGGTGTGTTTTCACATGCATTCACCCTGCCTCACGTGCTCGCTGGCCCGCAGGCCCTTGCTGGCCCATGCGCCTTGCATGCAGGCCAATCACAGTTCAGCTCCATCCTCTTGGGTGTTCTTTGCATTTCCGTCAGCTCTCTGGTTTCCATAGTACCCCGTCTGGAAAATGGATTCTGCATTTAGATTGTTAATTACACTAGGTCTCCTGCATGATTAATTCCATTGCCGTTTGTGGCAGATTTCAAAATCAATGCAATTAAATTCTAATTCATTCAAGATTAACCATAAACACAGCCCATCTATGAGTGACATTGTAACAATTAGGAAATCAGGCTGGGTTTGTACCTTTCACTCTTTATAATACGGATAACAATTAACTTTGTACTGGGAATTCACACAGTACTTCATACATATTGTTAAATAGAGAAACCTCCAACATTATTTTTATTTCCTGTTGGACTCAACAATTTCATGGACCCAATTAATAGCCTCCCCTACCTAGAACTGGCCCTCAGTTTCACTTGAGTAAGACTGGTCAGGTTCTTATTGTGACAAGTGAGACAGAAATGACATACACTGTGTGATACATCCATGGCAGGCATGTGACACAGACACAGTAGACATGTTGGCACAAACATGGTATGTATGACATGACCCAGGTGTGGTAGGCATGTTGTGTCACAGTTGTGACAGGCTTAATATGACACAACTGTGGTAGGCTTGTTGTGACACAAACACGGTGTGTATGATGCGACTCAGTCGTGGTAGGCATGCTGAGGAACTTCTCGTGGACTTTGTGGAGGCCAGTAAGGTGGTAATCTGGCTGCAGTCACAAAAAAAGCACAAAACTCGTGATAAAGTGGCAGGCGTCAGATTGGTGGCTGTTCTTTTGTTTGTTTTTGTTATTAGGTAAAACAGTGCGATACTCTTTTGTGGGGTAACACCATGTAATATTGTCATTTTCTTATCAGTTATCCCTCTTATTTTTTTGTGGTGCCACTAACAGGTGGCTCATGAGACATCAGAGCCTCTGGGTATCATCACCTGCCGGGCTGGACACTTCATTTGACTGTTGTTTGTCTCTTCCTGGGGGACAGTGACCATCCAGTGGAACGCTCTTGGGGGGCCCACCCCCCACGACAACCGAAATCCTTCCACGTGGCCTGTTTTTAATTAGATTTTTAACTAGCTTAATGAATAACGCAGTGCGCTTCCTCTGAACTCACTCATTAAATCCCTTCTAATCACCCGGCCCACCAGCACACAGCTAGTGTTCCCCTCTCTTATCTCTTAATAAGGGGATAAAGCACAGAGTCGTATTTACCTATCTCTGCCCCCGGTTCTTATTGTTGTTATAATTACTCTGCTATGTTATTCTCTTCCAGTTTCCCTTTACCTACTCAATGAGTTTTAACAGTATTTTGAATAATTTAACACTAACAGCTAATCACTGTGTTCTCATTGCAGCCTGTGTGTAACAACATTAACATTTTCACAAAAACAGCTCTCCAAGACAAGAAAAGGAAAGACGCACTGAAGAGTTTCTCTAATTAGATTTAATGAAATAACAAGAAAGGCCTTAATTATGAAAGAGATAAATTTTAAGTATGCGTTTTCTGGAATACTTTGTGATATTACAGACACCGCACAATGGAGATGGCTAAGCAAACACAAGCAGCGACCTATTTTGACACCAGGCTCATGGCTGCCCAGTCATGTGGTGTTTATTTCATTTCTTGTAAACACATGAACATTTCTGCCATTTTGGGATCAGTGGCTTTGGTATTTCCCGCAAAGCATTTTTCCTTGTCTGTTTTTAAATCCAGAAAGAAAATACAGGCATTGTTTGGAGTCCATGCGCGTTGGAGCGAGTAGAGACTGTTTTCTGTTCATGTGCAGATGTTTCTCTGTGCATGTGGCGTAGTGGCGTAGGTTCTGCTCTCGCTGTCCGCACACCGGTGTGGACGGTTTGACAGCCCACAGGCTCCTCAGGGCCCTTAATGCCTCGCCCGCCGGCTCCCGGTTCTCGACAGGTCATGGCAGCTGCTGTGTGTTCACGCCAAGGCCCCCCCCAACTCCGAGCATCGACCTCATGCCCCTGCGGGCTCATTCTGCTGCAGCTGGAACGTGGCATGACTGGGGGGTGCACTGATTTGTTAGGTGTTATATATGAGGGAGGGCAGTGATCGCAGATGATGAAACATGAGATGACCTTTGACCTCTTTGCACTGACTGTCACTGGTCAGTGACAGTAGGGTACACACATGAAGTCTTTTTTACTGTGGCTCTTTCCTCTCTGCCACCTCTTCCAATTTTTTTTCATTTTATGATGAGTTTCATAGTTGCAAAACGTTGTACATGTCTACGATAAATTTTTTTAGAGCCTCTTTTTAATATTTTTTAATGCAGAAACGTTTATGACTGTATCAAGAAATGAGAAACATATGGCCCCTAAAACCTGCGTGAAAACAAATGTTCGCTTTAAGCTGTCACTGGGTACCTACTTTTATTGGGTAATAATTTACAAAATAATGTGAGCTGGGTGCTAATATTTGGCATTTCTTACTAAAATAACCCGCCCGCGCACCTGAGGCAACAGAAAAGGAATTTACTAAGGTGAGTGAGAGGACCACCCAGGGGTGGTGACGCACCTGCGTGTAGACCTCAGTGTGACGCCTCTCTCACCCTCAGCTCAATAGCCGGACACCCTCCACTCCACATGAGGTGACCACCTTTTCTGTCTGTCGTCCTTGAAAGTGAAATCTGCTTCAGGCTGGTAGATCACCGTTGCTTAGGTTCAGACAGATTTGGCTGCAGTGATCCTACAGATGAAAACCACTTTAGGTTCTTTCTGAGCTGAGGCACCATTGACCCCTCACCCCAGGAGACTGAGGTCAGAGGTCACCAGTCCTCCTCCAGTCATTGACCCTCTGGTCCTTCCAGGTTTAAAGGGACGGTGTGGACAGGTCAGGTCTCGGCACGCAGGGGTTAGAGAAACTCATAGCCGATTCCAGATCAGCCTTTGATCTCTAGGTGGGGCGTCATAGTGCAGGCATCTGAGCCCCCCAGAGCAGTGGTAGGGCCTTATAGAGAAATTCCAGGTGGGTGGGGGCACATGCAGAGAAGACCACTGTCCTGTTCAGCACCTTATTTACAAGAGGCAGCTCAGCCACTGCCCCAGTGTCTACGCCAAGCCAAGGCATGCATCCGCGGCCAATGTTAAAATATGAAATTGTGACTCATGTTTACACCAGTATCTGGAATGCAATACACATGGCCATGTTTACTGGAAAGACAGTTTTTAAAGACAACATCAAAACGTTCGGGCATTAGTTGACTTTATGATTTTGGAATTGCTTTGATGGCGTGGTCTTGCGTTGCTGGCAAGTGTGTTTTGACAAATCTTCCTTTGGGGCTTTAAAGAGACATTTTCTTTGTATTAAACGTTGGTGTGTCTGGAATGGGGACAGATACAAGGAGCTTGTAGCGCTACTAATTTACAGACAGAGCAGCTCGATGTGACTACATTTGACCCACATGTTTTCTGTCCATCAGCGTGTATGTTTTTCTTGAGGTAATGTTTGTATTTGGAGAATAAATGTTAGTAACTGCAGAAGACATAATTTCCCACAAAATTAGATATCATTATAGTGGCAGTTAAAGCAGAAAAAAACAGGCCAGTGAGACTCCATTAATTCCAAATTATTGTCAAAACGTACGGCGGTCCCCGCTGGTGCTCTCCTTCCCTGATACGTAGCATGTAATTACGCACGCAACGAGCCTCGATTAACATGTCCATTAGCATACCTCACAGCAGGTCTGCACTGGGTGATTTAGCTCCTGTCGGGAGCTCGGCCCCAGGGTGGGAGGTCATCTGATAGCTCTCTCAAAGTTCCACAAAAAACAGGAACATACAGCTATATGGTCCATGGCTATGAGGAACATGCTTCCTGGCCTGCTGCCAATGATAACAGCGTTAGCAAATTGTGTCATACCTCAGGATCATGGGAAAAGGATCATGGGAAAATGGGCAGAGGAAGACATGGACAGGCTATAAAAGCAGATGGCAGCTGTGTTTGGACTTTTCCTCCCTTGTGGGTTGTACTTGGCTGTCCCGTCGCAGGTTCTGCTTCTATGCCGTGGTCCATGCACCAGTAAGACTGAGGACCAAAGAGTAGAGAGCAAAGGGCTCCTGACTCCTGACTCATGGTTAATTGAGAGCGGTTTGAGGTTTACACGCCTGTCAATTCTGATAGTTCCACTGTGCCAGTCTGTGTTCCCCTGCCCCCCCCCCCACCTACCCACCTCCCAGTGGCCTCTTTACCCAGACCCCTCCTCTTTCTATGCCTGCAGGGTATGGGGGTGCTGGATTGCATTGATCCACACAGCTGGAATCCAGATGTTACAGTGAAGAACAATGAAGCGGGCACTATCGGTTTTGTTGTGTTTAATTTGGCAGGGGCGCCTGGTTGCATGCCAGCTGACATCGATTTGCTGCTGGCTACTTCCAGCTTTCTCACCTCTCTTGGTCACCTCTCCTCTCCACGTCATTCAGCCTTGTCGATTCCCTCAAGAGAACACAAAACAGTCGCCGCCCAACACCGAAGACAACCGAGCCGTCGTCACTTAGTCGTGATCTGCTGCCCCCTCATCACTGATCATTCACTAAAGACCCACCCTGCTACTCACGCTCACGCACCTTCTCCAAGACAACCAGAACTAACATGAACCAGGCTGTCAGAGCTGGCCAACTGGTTGTGCACTTGTGGGTGATACATCGTCCCACTTTAAGCGCAAAATAATGACCCAAATATTTGGAGGGATGTTGGAGTAAGATGGGGGGGCACAGAAAAGTGGGGCACTAAAGTGAAGCAGGAGGTTCTCATTTGATGCAGCTGCGGTGATTCAGAGTGCCTCCGCCTCTCTTCCCCTGCCTGCCTCTTATTTTCTGTTTTTCGTTAACATTATTATGATTAGGCAATGGTATCTGACAGATGGGATTAACAAAGATAACAGGTTTTGGCAACGGCGAACACATGTTGAAATGCTAAAAAGTATTTGGAGACCAAGTGACTCAATTCATCATTACCTCTGTTTGGAAGAAGACTTTGGAAGGATGCTTGCCTTTGGGAGGTTGAGGAGTCATCCCGTTTCATTTTCTTCCTTCCAGCTTGGCATCTCCGTAACCCCCCCCCCCCCATTTTTTTATAGATCTATTAACTGTAAAGGAATATAAAACAAACATTCTTTTGTCATCTATATAGTTCCTCCCTGTGGAAGAGAAAAAGGAATCTGGCGTATTTATATGAGCCTCAGATTTGGTGTTGAAGTGTTGGCCTTGTGGCTGTTTCACATCTTCAGCACATAAATCAGCACCCAGATGTGATGGAACACAGGTAGACAGAAAGGACCACCTGAATTTGCAAAAGACCTACGGTGCAACACTACTGTTCCCCCGGAGCGCCATAGTGCTGTTTAAAATTAAGCTCAGTAGCATAACTGATTTTCCTTCAATGTAAAAAGTAAAAAAAAAGTAGTAAGTTCTGTTTTTGCAGTAAAATTATCAGATTGGCATCCACAAAGAACACTGTTTGAAGTTAAAACCTGGAATTTCTATGACTTGCAAAAACAAGCAAGGTAACCGTGATATGTGGGGATTTATCAGGAAGAGACTTAGTTTGTAGAAATAAAATCCTGAAAAGGGGCCCACTGTGTTTTTCCTCCCACTTCATCTTCAGTAAGGAGAAAAGGTGTCTGGGGTCAGTTATGGTTGACAGGGATGTTGGACGGAGGGGCTATACCTCTGAAGCCCTGACACGCCCCCGCTTTTTCTGCTTCCACGGGTCATGATGGGGAACAGGTGCCCCGTGACTGTTTTCCGTGTGAGCGCCGAGCTTGCGGAATCGATTCGTCATTGCAAGGTCACTGGGCTTACAACAGGGCTGCTTCCCACTACTGGACTGCTACAGCAGATCGCCAAAAGAATCTTGCCTCTATCCAAATCCTGGGCCCTGTAGTTCAGAAATGACCACCCAGACTGTCTAAGATGCAACCTTATTGAGGTCACAAATCACACAAGTGGTCAGAGTCAGCTACAATTAACTTCACTCCATATAATGTATAGGACACCTAATACAGGTAACCATGCATCTAATTAGGTCTTAGCATCTTAGTCTTTTTCAAACTGAAAAAAAACCCCGTAAACTCTTGACTGTAAACATATTCATTATCTCCTAACGTCTGTGTATTGTGTTGTATTAGCAGATGATTGGATAGGAGACTGTACAAACAAACCTCTTCTACCAACCTGTAGATCTCCGTGGAAACCCATTTCAAATGCAGTACAGAAAGAATAATGCATTAAATGGTAAATGGAGGTCTGTTGGTTCTTCCAGCAGAATTTCTTTACCCTTGATTACAATGTCATCTTAATGTACGTCTATAAACAGCTATATTCAGCTCCTTACATGTCCCCAGCCAAGCCCCCCACCAACATCTATTGGACATCCAGAATTTTAGATTAATTGCCAGGCACAGCTCATCTAAACAAGCGCCAGCACTACGTAAACATCTGTAAATCAGCGACACACTTGGTTGATTCCAGTGGACCTGACAAATCAGTCCCTGTGATTAAAGTTCCCCTCATTCCCATGTAAATTTTCCCAGCTTCCTCAGGACTGGAATGTTGAAGACCCCCGTGCTGCAGCCAGCCGGGGCAGATTTACCATCTTCTCTCCGTTTCATCCAGTGCTGCATGGGAGCACTGCATTCCAGACAGCCCTCTGCTACTTAAGTTAAGTGAGAACACTGGGCCTGCCTCCCTCCAGTGTCCACCTGTGAAATCATTTACTCAATTACTGTAACCCTGCACACACATACACACACACACACACAACCCCAGAATTCTCCCTGGCATGGGGGGGCCTGCTTATTACCTTGTTAATGACTGTTAGCAGTTAGCATATTGGATTATCTCCCTACCTAGTTTAGCTCCAGCTTCATGGTAGCTCCTGACTTGCCTTTGGGCTCAGCATCCTTCAGCAAGGGGTGCATCACACAGAAAGATCATCAGCTTTACCTGAGCTGCCAGAGGAGTGATGCCCTCAGCTGAAAGACAGTTACTACGGAAACTACTACAGTCAGTCAGCACAAACACCAGAGTGTCAAGAATGGCACACAACAAAGGTCTCACCTTTCTTCTCTTTTGTTAGATGCACCTGCTATCAATCAGCCACACGAAAGAGCCCACTCCGAATTAATGTGTGTGTTTGGAGACATGCTAATGAAGGGCCAGAGATCTTCATGACAGCCTGCTGGCATTAGTGCTAATTGAAGCTGTTCTGTTGGCATTCATCACATTTGCATGAAGTGTTTCCAAACGCTGCAACTTCCCACCTGTCAAACAGTGGAGATCCTCTGTCTTGCGAGGCCCTGCCCTGTTTTCACCTCTCTTGATTGTTAAACCCTAATTCCCTATTTTTCATGGTAACAATGAAAAGGAAGAATTATAAAACCAAGAGATTTTGACCAAAACCTGGCATTTCCATTTTAGTTTCCTCAAACTTGCTTTGAACGTGATTATGGAACATTTCCATTTTAAACAAATGAGCTCAGCAAATGAGGTACTTGGTTTGTTTTCTACTATGTTTGCATAATTTTCAGGTCATTAATTCTTCGCTATGTGTGTGAAAATGTGTGGCGTAAACAAGGCTTTGATGTGGATGACTTGATAAACCTTGCCACTTGTAAGAAAGGGAAACTGTTGTTAATTTCTTGACACATAACAGAAAGAGTCACCGTCACCTCGTCGTGATTTAATTTATGTTTGGAAAGAAATAAAAGCAGAAAAAGGAATCTTGGACATGAGAAGATGGAGTTCTTGTGAAATTTATACAGAAAAGAGATCCTGTAAGTTCATTAGGGATAAAACACAAAACAGCTCTCTTATTCATTCGGAGAGCATCTCAGAAATCTTCATGCATGCAGTTTGACTCACTGACATGTATTTCAATAATTTTATGGTAGTTTTTCACCAAATAAATATGAAAACAATGTGGCCTGTGAATGCCTTGAAGTATATCTGCCAAAATAAAAAGTTTAATCGTGAGTCATTCTGACCTGATGTTCACCTGCCTTTGTTGTTGCACAGAAAACTCTGATACATTTCAGCTACTCTGCTGCATTTGCCTTTAAATTGGACAAGATTTATCCTTTTAATGAGCTTTAACTAGCATGTAGCATGTGTTTGGCTCCTTATAAAGTGAAATCTACAGGACTGGCTGCTTTGTTTCATTTTCTGCTTTTAGCCCCTTGTGTGTCAGGGCTGAGCCTCATCCAGGTTATTCCTGACAGAAGTCTTAGGGGGGAGGGGGGCTTGGCATCAGAGACAAGCTAAGCAGTAAAGGGCTATAAAAAAGGTGTCATAATCAGCCCCCAGCTGCACAACATGTGCGGCAAGTAATGATTAGTTTTAAAAAATTATATTCTTGGCCAGTGTGGGTGCAGTATGGAGAGTAACTGTTTAACATATTTCCATTTGGTCTTTGTGCTGCACCCAGTCTGTCTCGCTCTCCTTCTCTATGTGTTACTACACATTGTGTTTGATTTCTGTGGTCATTTGGATAAAAGCCAGCCTCTTGTCAATTTGGGGGGGGCGGTGTTTGCGCTGCATGTGACTGTGGTGTGTCGAAGGGTCTCCTGGCAACGATACAGCTTCTGTATTACATGAAACAGTTTTGCTGTCTGAAGCGAAGAGTGCTCAGGGGCTTCACTTTAATTTCACCTCACTGATGTCTGCCAGTTCTGACCATTCCACAGTACACTCAGTCTTCACTCCATTCACACGATGAGTGTGCGTCACAAGTGTGCGCTCAAGGCAGGCCTCTGGGCGTGGCCTAATTTCCTACTGTCCTTTTCTCAGTCATGTAGCTTGTATGAAAAATTATTGAGGGTGGAAGTGGCATATAGTGTCCTTTTTAAAAAATGAATGTTCCACATATTTGGGGGGGTGGGGCTGATAGAATTAGCTCCTGATGAGTACAACTACAATAAGCAGCATAGATTGTTGTGTAATTTATGTTTACTTAAATGTCAGTAATAGTGGACCTCACTCATTGACTTCAGTGTTTCCTATTAGCACTGCATCAACATACATAAATTGCTCAGCAGTTATACAGCCCTGGCACCATGTCTGTTTGGTGATGACAAACAATCAGCCAAGGCAACGTCTGCTGGGAGTGATTAAGTTCTGGGCTGGGGCTGGACGTCTGTGTCTGGGCTAACAGGGCTGGGCATACCCAGGGCTGGGGTTGGACGTCTGTGTCTGGGCTAACAGGGCTGGGCATACCCAGGGCTGGGGTTGGATGTCTGTGTCTGGGCTAACAGGGCTGGGCATACCCAGGGCTGGGGTTGGAGGCCCATGTTGGGCTGACAGGGCCAAGGTTGGAGGTCCTTGTTGGTGGAACAAGGCTGGGGTTGGAGGTCCATGTTGGGTTCAGCACCTTCCTTTGGTTGCTGATGTTGTTAGGTTTGCCTGTCCCAGTGTGGGTAGCACTAAGAACTCCCTGAAACCACATCATTGGGGTTTCTCTGATTCTGAGAGGCTCCCTGATGCACACCCCCCATATGACGTGCCCCCTTCCCAAGTGCCACACACACACATGCCCCTTGAGCTGTGTGCATCCAAATGAACTGTCTGCGTAAATATTTTGAGAGTGCGGGCATGTGTGATAGAGCCAAGTTGCCACAGGAGATGCTTTGCAGATGTGCATTTGCTTTTTCATCTGCCTTGCAGGCTCTCCGAACCTGACATGATTTACTCTGTTTACAGCTAACTATTGTAACAGATCTTTGTGTTGCCTCTTTCGTTTTGTGTGCCTGCTAAGAATTCCACAAACCTCTTGCACCAGCGCGGCTCTGTAGTAACTGTCTTTCAAACCACGTTTCCTCGGTACAAGGTTTTAAGATTGAGACTTTAATGATTGCCTCAAAGAGAGTGGAATGCATTTGTATACAACAATGATGCTGATCATCATCATGATGATTAAGAGGATGAAGAAGTAGCACTGGGAAATGGGAGATAGCTCTCTTGCTTGAAGACTGCTTCTCTGGGACTGCCAGTGTGTGCGTCTTCCCACCCTTCCTAATTTTACTCACGGTGACACAGTAGTGTAGTCCAGGCCTTTTTCTTGGTAATCTTTATCTTCCTGCTGTATATGAATGTGATCTCTGGTAGCTGTTTTAAGGGCTCCATTCACCTTTCATAGATTCATTCCCTTTTCTGACTACAAATGCAACATGAGATGGGGGGGCTGGCTTTTACTATGCACAGACATCTGTTGTCATCATTTCACCTGAGGTTATCAATGATCAGTAACCATGGGGACACACATGATGATACTGTGTAATGGACATGAGCTGGACGAACTCAGCACCATGTCTGTGTGCCCGTGTGTCTCTGTAACAGACGTGGCAGGAGCCATTCGAAGTGGTGCTGTGCCCATCACGGAGGTGAGTGGCATCATTACAGCTGTACAGAACTCATCAACTCTTGGAAAACACATCACCTATAACATTGGCTCTACATCACCTATAACATTGGCTCCACATCACCTATAACATTGGCTCCACATCACCTATAGCATTGGCTCCACATCACCTATAGCATTGGCTCCACATCACCTATAACATTGGCTCTCTTGGTTGATTTTAAACACAACAATTCTTAGTCTAGAATGACAATTGTTTTACACTGCACCCAATTACAAAAGGCCAGAATTTACCTGTTTACAATACCTATTTGTGAAGGCAAAAACAATGGCTTATCAAAATAGAAAATGCGCGTATTTGTTAACAGTGCACAGCATTCCCATAATCCTCCATTCTTCAGGTTTGGCCGTTTTCAAGAATGAGCTGAGAATTGACACCTCAGGGTCCCAACCACTGCCTAGTAGCGCCAAAGGGGTTTGTGGGTTTAATCTGTGTCTGCGTTTTAAACAGCTCAGAAGCTGTATTCACCTCTGCACTCCAGCGCACAGTCCCGCTTTGTAGTCCTGCTCCTGTGAGTCCACGGGGGCAGGGAGACGCAAGCTTCTGGGCCTGGCTGCTTTTACACGACCTTCTGACTGCATTTCTTTAGCTATGTAGCTGCTCTGCTTTTTCTCACTCCAGTGGGATGAAAAACTCCTAGCCACTCTCTTTTGTGTGCTTTTTTTTTTTTTTTTGGTCATTTATGTTTCAAGCTTTGATACTTGTTTTACAGAAATAACTTCAGACAGTCTGACTCACAGCAGTCGGTTGTCCTCGATCATGTTTATGCGAGAGAAATTTTGCCTTCAGGTGTACCTGTAATTTGTTATGTATAAACAGCGGTAAAGAAAAATATGGTTGTCACGAGGCTGTCGGCTTTACTTTATGCGACAGAGTTTTGATTCAAAGGAGGTGACCAATCAAACCTGAGCGATCTAAAGGAAGTTACAACCGTGCTCCTACGGAGAGGCCATGACCAAGAACATGACAGACACAAGCCTCGTTAGGGCCTGACCTTGTCTTCAGCTTCCAACATTTTTTGAAGTGCAGGTGTTATCCAGGATTTGTTCTGGTTAACCTGAACTATCTGCAGCACTGAGACAAGAAATGTTTCCCTCCTGCTTGTCAGTGAGATCCTACCGGCACGTGGTTAAAATGCTGGGCATACATTAAATGTCAGCACAGCTTTAGGCAGCTTGGGAATGGGAGGGCACAACGAATGAACAAAAGTTGGTATCTGTAGAGTGGCTGATGTTCTACACCTGTTATAAGTGCCTCCTGTAGAGCACATGCACATCTCCACTGAGTTTGAGAGTTTTCAACTGTATTGTTTTCTAAGGACTCTCCATTGCGAATTATGTTATGTGCATGACAGCAAACCCTTGAGCTCATTTGATACTTACAGTCCAGTTCCATCCAGCTTAAGAGAGCCAAGTGTTGTTATATCTGCTGAACTTGAAGAGCATGAACAGAGAGACTGGCACAGTTGAGTGGAGGGGGAGGGGTGCTAAAAACTATTGTAAAAGCCAGGATGCAAAGGCACGAGTCTAGCACTTTACTGTCTGCTAGCGTGATGAAAAAAAAACTGTCTTTATCAAACACACCCAAACTGGCCACTTGGGGAGTGGGCTGGTCTCCAGGGAGGAGACCTACTACAAGCCTGAAGCCAGCAGCTGATGGGAAGCAGACCCCCACCAACATGTTCATCGCTCCTGTCAGAAGGCAGGCTGACACGTTACTGCTCAATGGCAGGGAGCAGCCGCATCAACGGGGGGTCACTTAACGTGATGGACACTAGCAGGCTGTGCTGTTGTTTTGTGTTTTCCTGGGTTTGGACAATGTATCACTCATGCTCCAGAGTCTGTGAATGTTCATCTACACCTGTGGAATGGCACTAGGGGGAGGGCAGTTATACGAGGGGGGGCGTAGATGTGCATCTGGCAGGCCATGTGTGGTGGCATTTCGCATGTACTGCTGCAGGTGTGTGCAGTGAATACACGGCTACCATGTCTGACCATCCCACCCCTACTTGGTTTGCCTCCCCACTGCCAGACGGTAGTTGCGTTTTCTAAGCTGGTACACCTCTGCTACCCCCTTTTCAGTTGAAAGTAATACTCAGGAATAATATCTTAAACTTAATTAAACAAACATTTCTAAAGAGCCACCAGCAGCCCGCTGAGACTGGGTTTCTGATGACATGCAGGCCAGGACCCGCATGTGCAGAAAAGGGGGCTTATTTGGTTAGTTAATTATTGAATACTTTTTGCAACATTTTTGTGGCCTAAAAAAATAGATGCAACGATGCAACTCAGCCCACTCTGTTACTCTCCTCTGACATGCTTGGTTGAGCTGTAAACATTAAAAACGCCCTTTTCTGGGGCAAATCCCCATAGTATAGTAATGCTCTCTTTGAAGGAGGCTTCGCTCCCAGTTAACGTGGCAGCGGCTGTAGACCGTCAGTGCGTCTTCCTGCAGCGTTTTCTTTCCTGCAGCGTTTTCCCAGCAGCATTTTACTTGTTTTAGCTGAGTGTTTGAGAAGCACGTCTCTGGGACAACACGACTAGGATGGGTCTGAAACAGGATGGAAGCAGTAGAGATTGTTCTGCATTTTTCTGGACGCAGATATGAGGTATGGAGACCAAGCCAATGTGAGGCTGTCCAGTGACAGTTGGTTAGACAGGGGGTTTGATATTAAGCTGCCCTATCTGTCCAGAATCCAACTTACCCTTTGCTGTCTTTTTTTCTCTTTGAGACCATGAATCCATCATTACTGGTTCAGCAAAAATTAACAGATTACATTTTATTGGTCTCCAGTACAGAAATGTTCTTTTAGCTTCATAGAGTCACTTTGACAAGTAGATGGAATCAAATTCAAGGCAGTTTCCCAACTCCAATTGCTGCAGGTGTACACCAGCTTGTATTAGCATGGGGTTGTCAAGAAGCCCTTCCCATGTAAATAAACCGGTCCAAGATTCCCTGTTGTAGGCAATCAGACCCCTCGTGAGAACCACAGGCTCGAATTAAATCAGCAGCCTGCTATGGTCCTCCACAATCTGTCACTGGTGGCATGAAACCTTCTCCCACAGAAACGACTGGCCGGGAGTCCAGAGCTGCTCTTCATTCACTTTTGTGCATCTGACTTCAGGGACCTTCCGCACAAAGAGGAAAGGAATTCAGGAAATCAGTGTTTAGCCATTAATTGTCTCTTGTTAGAGCAGTACAAGCAAAGCACCATTCAGAGTCACGGTGGCAGGAGAAAAGTCAACATTCTCTCGCCCTTTTTTAATATCCTTTCTCTTTGAGCTGCCTATATTCACTAAGCCTGAAGTTCTTCAAATAAGTGGCTGTATTCTGTCTGACCAGGGTATGATGTCGGTTTTAAATGTCAGCCCATTCTGTGTGAGGTCTGGTGACTGTGCTGTTCATTTGACCTGCCCCACCTTCTGTGCCATTAATCTCTACGCCCCAGATGTGGTGAGCAGCAGTAGCTAGTCTGGATCAGGCCCTGATCCTTCTGAGAGGAGCCCCAGAACGAAACCTAAATTTGCATAAATTAGATGCAATACCAAACGTACTAAAAAACAGTGCAATGTATGGATGGAATCTGACAGACACTCAAAGTGGGTTTCGTGTTTTAATGTGTACACTTCCAAATTTCCCATCAGCACCTGCTGCCTGGTTTACAAGCTGTGGAACTCTGAGTACTGTTGCTCTGAGGGTCACCTTGGAGGTGGGTAATTATGTGTTCACAGTTGAGCCAGTTGGAGGTGGGGGAGGGGTGTCAGGAGATCATCAGAAACAAATGCGAACGGGTGCAGTTCAGAAGCTTCTTTGAAGGAAAAGAAGGAGCAGTCATGCTGATTATGTGTACACCATGCTCTCGTGTCCCCAGATAAACAGAATTTACCTGAGGATTCACTCAGCTGTACAGCTAAGCAAATTGTACTGTAATAGTGTGATAAATCACAATTAAAAGCATTTCATAAAGAAATAAAAGTGGAGGGGTCAACTGCTACAAAGACGGTCTGCAGAGAAAACCTCCTAGCTTTGTCTCATGGTAAAACGAAGCAGATGGACTCACTAGTCACCCTACAAGTAGGTTATGGAAATATGGGATGCTGAAAGCATACAGTGCAAGATGGCCACATTCCCCCCCCCCCCAGCTGCAATGAATCGGGGGTGTGTTCATGAAGGCATGGGGGGCTTTGGGCCCCACTATCGGCACTGGATCTCCAGGGTTTGGAAAAAAAGGGAACCACAGAAGGCCTTCTTAGCTCGAGGGAATGTAAACACCTTTGCTCTTTGAACGGCAAGGAGGAATGAGTTTGGGGTGTCTGATTCTACAAGATGGAACCACCCTGAGACTATTTTGGTTCTGGTTCTTATTTTGAGTTCTTCTTGGTATTCTGTTTCATTCTTGTAGGTTGATACAATCTTACTGAGTAAATGCGACTATGTTTCCTTCTTTTGTTCTTCCCTGGGTTCTCATAGGAAAGTGCTCGAACACCTCAGATCGTGACAGTTCAGCTGCCTACTGTGTTTATTTGTTTCAATGTCAGGTGAGAGAGCATTGCTGGGTTTAACAATCAGTTGCCATTTGTACCAGACAGCAGCTTCAAGGGTGAAGGCATTACTCAGCCAGCTGTAGTCTTCTAACTTGTGTTCTCAATCAGTCCCACAATGCATATGGGGTCCACCCTCCACACACATTGACTCCTCCACAGAAAGGAGGCTTCACTGGGCTTAGGAGTTTAGGGCTGGCTTTTGTTTTCAACACTCATGCTAGTATTATGACATAGCAGGAGATGGAGCCCAACCGAAGATCAGCCACCACTTACCCCTCTTTCAGTTTTAATTAAAGATGCACGAAGAACCCAACTGGCATCACCATGTTAATGTTAAGACATTTCAGCTTCTTGTCTTAGTGCCAAAGAGTGAAAGATCCAAGAGGTCAGACAAGGACAAAAGGGGTCATCTTTGTTGTTGTTTGCTGTTGAATGTTCAGTGTTCTCATGGATCAAACTAAATAGGTGCACAGACAATCATCTTTGCAGGCCACATGTGCTGCTCTACTCTGAATTGTTGACATTGTTTACAATGGTTTCTCTCTGTATGCTGTTCCAGCTAATGGGAATCAGTCCCGTACCAGTGGCTTTCAAAAGTAAACCAAAGCGTGCTAGGGTTCGTCAACAGCTGGTGGGCTGGTAGAGGTAGGGCACCGTTTTCGAAGAATTGAATGGATATTAGCAGTTATTGTCCTATAAAACAATTACCATGCAGATGACTGATCTGGATTCTGTCACCCAGGGTAAAAGTCAGAAGACGTCCAGCAGAAAGGCTTACTCTATTGTGCACACGTGAACATGTATGGACACATATGCATACATGCCCATCTATCATGGCGATGTCCTCTGTAAGGACATGAGACATGAGCGGATCAGTTCTCCAGTGTGCTGGAATCTTGAGGAACAAGTCCTGGGTTCTTCTCCTTTGACAAGGTCCTATTATGGCTGTCAAAGGGGACAGCACTCTGAAAGACACACAGAGCTTTTGAGTGGCAACTTGCATCCCTCTTAGTCATGACATTGTAATTACATTCACCATGCTTAATTTCTTCTCAGCTGAAGGCCTCCCAAGCACATGCCAGGCACAGTGTAGTAATTGGAAGACTCATGACCACCAGGTCATTATAATCAGAACATTGTCCATTCTGGGCAAGAACAGACTGACCATTATGAGCTCTTTCCCTTCTATTGTGCACCAGGTTAAAAAAAAAGGATTTTCTTCATTGTGATCTTTCAAAAAATTTGGAAATGCATGGAAGAGAGGAAAAAAAGCTGAAAAATGTGAACTCTACATTGCAGAGGTGCACGCACACACACGCACACACACGCACTGACAACTCATCCCGAGCCTTTAATCTGAAACACGCCTGGTCATCACCAGGCATGTAGGCCGAGCTGAGACCAACAAAGACCAAAATGTAAACCACAGGCAGGAGAGGCGGGAGGGCCGTCTGTTGGCCATCTGCTGGTGGAGGAACGTGTTTTGGCCATCCAACCTGTGGTCTGCGTCCCTCTGGACCCGAGGCACTGATAGCAACACCGATAGTGGAGTTATGTCCTATGAGCTCTGGATTCCAGATGATGTTCCTTTGCTTGTTTCTTGCTGTGTCTGCTGACCACTTCTCGCTGACGTTTTTGTGACCACAGTGGGACCGCTTGTCTTACTGACCAAGAAGACAAAGATCTTTGTGAGACACAGAGTGCGTAGGGGGTGTGTAGCAGCTGATTGCCAGCTGGTCTGGCTCAGCGTTTGCCTTGGTGGTGGCATTTCTCCATCACCCCCCCTGCCCCCCCCCCCTTTGTTATATACTTCATACTTGAATCTGTGCTAAGACACAAACATTACACCACACAGAGATGGGAGGAGTGCTAATCTCCCAAAACCTACTCTGGGACCATTACTCCTGAGAATGCCTGGTGAAGTTTGATCCATCCTGATGCTTTTTGT
>JABJVR010049107.1:7812-22750 GCA_025773905.1 Chitala chitala | reverse complement strand
TATCAGAAATAATTGCCATCCCATCACAATCATTAAGTCTAATATGACCACCCCACCCCAATGTAAAGGCCCAGCCCCTCTCAGGATCTGGGATTACGAACAACAGACTAGCTAGCTGGACATATCAGAATACCTACCCTGAGTTTTAACAAGTTGGACAACAAACTCAGTAGAGTTCTGCGGTGGGTTGGCGCCCCACCCTGGGTGTCCCTTGCTCTGTGCCCTGAGTGTTCTGGGATGGGCTCCAGCCTTCCCCGTGATCCTTAACAGGATGAAGTGGTTTAGAAGATGACTGACTGGCTAACTCAGTAGAGGTTCCTTGTGAGTCTGAGCAGTAAAAAGCTGCATCACAACATGTTATATGTTACGTGGCCACAAGAAGGTGCAAATAGCCCAAAAACTGCACAACAGATGTAAGACACCTACTTTCTAGACCTGCATGAAGTTTGCAGCCCTTGTGTCTCCAGTTTACCCAAACTAGTCTCCTTTCCCTTTGTGTTGCTTTAGTTTTTGAGATATTGTGCTTTGTTCACGCTGATGTCTTCAGCATTGTAAAGTTGGCACCCTCCTTTCCTCTAAGTGACCTAGTGGCTCAATGGGTAGGACTTCACGCAGGCATCCAGAAATGCCCTCATTCACATTCCAGCCCAGCCACCAGGTGTATCCCTGAGCGAGACACTTGGTGCCAGCTCCCTGGGCTCCAAAAAAATGTTAAATGCACGGAATGTGTCCTGCTGTTGTGGGACTAACAAGGGATTAATAAAAAAGTTCCCCCTGTACCCATCTCCTTTGTTAAATTATTTTCCAAGATAATTTTCAAGTTCAGTTTTGCATAGATTTCAACAGTTTAGTGTTTAGGGGTGAATATTTATTCCAGTACTCCATTTTGCTGTGATTTCATCCAAAGCAGGCTGGTTTCTTAAGGCTACATTTGTGCCAGTTTGTCTTGTTGGAATTAATGTTTGTCGTGCTTTTACAACGAGAAAAAAAAAAATTTAGAGTAACAATTAAATTCAGGACAGAATTTCCACTTCAGTAAAATATGAAAGAAAGGTCCTGGATGGTTCAGCTCGTACGATGCACCCTTGCTTATTCAATGCCTTCAGCTACCATTGTAAATTTCTGAATAATTATTATTTTTTAATTATTATTTTTATAAAAAGTTAAATATTATTTGTAGTGATGTTGCCAAGAGTACAGTATTAACTAATTGTTAATTGTTTATTATACCAAATTGCACCAGTGTATTGAACCAATTTGTTGTAAGTTATTTGTAAGTTGCTTTCGACAAATACGTCTGTTAAATAAATAAATATAAATATATTGTTCGTATTAAGGACTCTGTGCTTAAGTTTCAAATGGTTATTCACTGAATGTTCTTCTTGTTTGGTTTTGGTTTTTAGATGTAATTTCTGGCGTATGGAACTTGTGAAGCTATGATATTCTCCTATGTCTACATAAAAAATGGAACCCTTCAGTATGAAATTGTCATTATCGTCCTCCCATCAATTTTATAGCCATTATCTCCCTATTTTGCACGCAGTACGTGCTCAGCATTTGATGGGTGAATTTTGGTTACAAGCTTGTCCTTGTTGAGAATCATGCGAATGCCTTGCAGCCAGCCACACAATCTGAGATTGACCTGGTTGATATACCTAAGCATTGATACACAATTTTTCCCATCATGCTTATGAAATCCTAACATGTGATTGTTCTTTCCTAAGCCAGTTATCTTATTAAAGCCAGAAACATTTACTACCAACAAAAGATCCTTGTATAAGCCAATTTTTTTTGGGAAAACTGCAGAAAATGATAAATCAACTCATGTACAAGAAAGCAATTAAGGGGAGAGGAAATTGATAAAAACTATAATTATGCTAAAGAGAATGATATGGAACTGCAAGACTGAATAACAAAATAATAAAATATGTTAGTTTGTATTTTTACTCTTTGATGACAAATATATCCTTTCTCTCACTAAGGCTGTATGAACAGTGTCAACAGTGAAATAGATTTTTAATTGATTGCTGAAGGTCATTATACAATCAGGTGTCAACTTCAGTTTGGCAATGAGTTAATTGCTTCAGATGTGGTTTGACCAGGGTTATTGGTTGTAGTAGGCTGAAGGTTAGAATAGTTGAAGGTACTTTAATCTGTTCTGATGGTTTGTGTTTCTGCATCTTTTTGGATTTCAGGTTATCTCTAATAATTAACTGACAAAGATCTTCTGAATTCTCTCCTTGCACACTGCGTGCCAGTTTCAATGCCACTTTGGAATGGTATCAGATGTTTCTTCTCCCATCACCAGTTCCCTTCATGCAGAACGCAATGGGCCTGGCACCTCCTGGGCAACACCTGCCATACCAACTCACTTTCATTTGTATCAACTTTACATGCCCAGGCATGATGAAGCATGATCATATGAGAGCTGTGGAAAAGGCTGAGTGAAACGGAGCTCAGAGACTGCTTTGTGGAGCTGCTTGGCAACAAGCTGGACAAGTAAGCCAAGACGGTGTCAAAAGTGAATCTGGAGCTGGTGAAAGTCTAAGTCATATTGACCAAGTCACTATTCAGTCGAACATGCTGTTCCGCTCATACAAAAATCAATAAGTCATCTCTAAATGAATTTGTCCCCTAAAATCTGTGTTTATGCAGAAGGAGACCAGAATAAATTGGAGCGGTCACTTATGCTGTGTTTTGCAGCTAGCAATATACACAAACTATAATTTTTGTTCTGACCTGTGATGTACCATTCTGTGACATGGGACACGAGGCTAAGGACACAGACTGGAGAGACAATTTCAAACGCAAAGCAAACATAATATCTTTATTTTAAAAATGCTGATTGTAAGAGAATCATAGGTTTCCATATAAACACTCATACATCTTTACAGTTTCTAAGATATATTGTGATGAATAGCACTTAACAAGATCAGAAAGCCATCCAGCTGGACACACAGTCAGGCAGGGGTGCGCGCGCATGTGATTTGTGTGTGTGTGTGTGTGTGTGTGTGTGTGTGTGTGTGTGAGTGAGAGAGAGAGACTGTCTTTTGTATGTCTTTGGGTCCTTATGTGAGAATGCCTGTATGTGTGGTCATTTGTAAATAGGTTTGTGTATATGTTTATCCACATAGTGGTGTCTCCACATGGCCCTCAAGTTAGTCCCACTGCCACAAGCTGCTCCCAGCTGTCTGGCTGTCTTACAGTACAGAAAATCTCCAACTTAAACTGGATGCTCTAATACAGAATATCAGGTTCGGGTTCAAGGACCAGCTGGCAATACAGCAGATACAATTCCCCTCCCCACCTCCTCTCTGCACCAGGTTATTGGGGATAGTAAATCTGCACTTTCAGGCAAAGCACTTGATTTTTCAGAGAACCTAGCCTGTTGTGTTTATGAATGGTATAGATTTTAAGTCCATAACACTTTCTGAGATCATATTTCAAATTTTTTAAAATATATCCATCTGTGCTTTGAGACTAAGATCCACTGCTTCGATTAAAAACAATGAACAGTACCTCCTAACAATTATACCAAGTGTAAAAAATATGAAATATTGAAAGGTATGCAGAATATGTATTATATACAGACAGAGGAAGTCCATCTCTTACTTGTGAAATGCAGTATCTCATCCACAAGAGAAACAGGAAGATGGAAGTTTAATTGAAACTCTTACAGTTTTTAACGTTTTTCAAATTCCAAACAATAATTGTATTGCACTTCATTTGACTCCTAATCAAAAATAACAGGTAAAACCAAAGCCAGTCTGCCTGTGATGAAATAGGGAGGGCAAGGTGCACCAGTTCTGTGGGGGGTTATTGTGACACGAGCACCTCTTCACATCCTACTCATACTCAATTAAGAATTTAACCTCAGTCTGCCAATGACCTCATTAGCTGTTGGGTCAGGGTCACTGTGACTAAGTTTGGCAGGAATGAGTCCTCCAGAATGACATCATCACAGAGGCCCTGCCCATCCAGTCCTACCATGCCCTTGGTACACGAAGCAAACCAGGCCCTCCCTATGGTTGTCATCAACACATGGCATGTAACTGCACTCAGTAATTTGAGCGAGGCACATACATCCATCTCTGGATTCACGAGTGTACAAATAAATACGCATAAAAACGCACACATTAATTCATTAATAAATAACAATTTGTCGATTGACCGACAAGGTGGAACCCACAAAAAAGGAGCCAGCAATGATTGGATTTCAGTAGAAATCGATACATTCATAATGAAGCGACATATTTATACAATCATCAGCTCTAAAGGGTAGGGACTGTGAAGAATCAATACATAAACAGATACTCTCATACAGAGACACAGATAGATGCAAGCTTTGAAATCTTCTGCCAGCCTCAGGGCGAGCATAAGAAGGCAAGAACAACGATCATAGAAAAGTACAACGCAAGCGCTAATGTAATCTTTCTCTCTCTCTCTCACTTTCTTTTTCTCCTCCTCTCCCCTGACCGCACGCATGCTTTCTCACGTACACACATCAAGGAGCAGCCCACGTAGTGTAGTCTGACTCCCTGGGGGAGTCACACCCTTTGTCCATCAGTGCTGGGTCCTGTAACCCGGTATGAGGGCTGAGTCTTGCAAAGTGAGTATGAGGATAAAAGCACAGTCTCACTGCTGCTTTACTCCAGGCCTCAACAATAAATTATGCCATTTTAGTTTGACGTCATGTGTGAGGCTGTTGTAGATTAGACAGCACTTAACATACTGATTAAAAGCACCAGTTAAATACAAAGTCAGAACTGCAGTCTCATGAATTTGTGATAGGAACTGTAGGGATGGTTTTAAGCTTTTTTGAAAATTGAAACACCTCTCTGTTTGCAGTATAAAGCTTGTTACATCTGTCACAGCTGACTCTCTCTCTCTTAACCTGCTGCGACGACTTGGTCTGTTTGTATTCGCACTTCAGCACAATCCCTCTCGCTCACGCCTGCCATACCATCTTGACCGTTGCCATGGTGAACGCTGCCCCTACAGTGAGTGTTAAACGGGCCGCCAGAGGGGAAATTGCTGGGGTGACTCATCATGGGGGTCTTAATGGCAACAGAAGGGAGCAAACATGGAGGGGGAGGCAGGAGACCACGCCATGGGAAGTGTAAACATACAGGTGTCTGCCCAGGAGAGCTGGCACTGACGTCTCTATCTGTGCCTTTCATGCAGTCTGCCCAGTTCTAGGTGAACTTTGAGCTCAGCCTCAAAATTTCTCTGCCTAAAATTACATGCTAGAAAAGAAAGTCCAAATGGGTAGGTTTCAATAAGGCATCCGACCCATATAGGCCTTCTACTCTATAAAGCTTGTCTTTTTTATGGTTTTTCTCACCCCTCTTTCTCATGCTACCTTTATACAGTCACTGTGTGTAATGCTCACTGTCCCAAAAAGCATTTGTGGGTCACCAAGCTGGGCCCTATCTCATGCCATACCAGGCACCTGTGGCTGTGGGCAGCCCTAAGCGAGACACCTGAGACATGAGTTTGTCTGTGTCTGCCTGAAAGAGCAGCTGAGTGCTCTGACGCATGCCATAGTTCAACTTGCACTGTGCTCTCCTTCTCTCATCACACTGTGTCACTCCCCTATCCTCTTTTCATATTCTTCCCCTTCACATTTGATAAGATGTAACTGGGGGAATTTTGACAGTGGCATTGGCCCCCATAAAATCTTTCCTGGCTGCCCCTACTGTCCCCCTGTGTAACTTTGAACAAATTTTGGATTATTATAATTTGTTATCAATGCTTAAAGCCTAAATAGAATATTTATAATATTGATGAAGTAGTACCATTTTTAGCTTTCAATATATACATGTTCACAATCATCCTACAGAGTCAATTTGATCTTTTTCCTTGCACACTAATGCCTCCTGCTTTGATTCCATGTCCTAGTTTGCCCCCTTCCCCTTCCCCCATAATCTGGAGGGATACACCACTGTTCCGTTCTCTTTGTCTAAGACTCAGAATGGGCACATTAATGTGTCCTGTCAGGTCAACTAACGCTGGTGATGTGGACTACCCCTCAGAATGTAGGGGGGGGCTGTTTGACTTCAAATCAATGTCTGTCTGATCTGCTAATCTGCTGCGGTTTGTGGAGGTGAAATTTGAAGTTTTCTTTATTTTGGATTTGAATGTGTTTCACTTCACTAAGGTTATACTGCATGTGTGATAGATAAGAGAGCATCACCCCATGTGGATGGAGAGTGGCTGACATTTTGAAGTGAACAACATGGGTATAAAGGAAGCCTGAACACTGCTCAAGGAGACTTCCGTATTTCTTGCCTTGAGCTCGGTTGTCTTGTGTCAGGGTTTGATTGAAAGGCAGGTATGAGTGTACCAGGATTTTATCGATGTGTAGTTTTTCCTCTTCTACAGGCTACAGGCGAGGAAAATAAAGACATGGGGTACAAAACACACAAGCAACTGAAGATTTTAGATGAGAAATCACAGCTCTCTCCATTGAATGTTACTTTTGCTCCTAAAGGATCTTCTGTACCTTCTGGGGAGATACACACAAAGCTTTGCAATAACAACTAATTGGTTTTGGTAATTTTTTTTAACAGCAAGACATCAATAGCTTTTCTTCTTTTTGCCCCTTAAATCCATTTCCCAACCTCTACCATGCCCTATATTAGCATTAGCCATTTGTGACAATGTGTCATCATCCAGGTATGCCTTTTCTCTGTATCACCCTCTTTCTGCCTTCCATTTCTTACCTCCTTTCACTCCTTCATAATGTGCAGCTCCAGTAATAATAGGCCAGGGCATATAATTATCCCTGTCTGTACTACCCATACAGCATGCATCTGTGTATGTGGTTTTGGATGTTCACGTGTGCATTTACAAACAGGTGAGCAGGTGTCTTTATGCCGACCTGTGCTTTGCTGTCCTCTCTTAGTGTCACACACGGGATGACTAAACTACACAGAAGCAGTACAGAAATGTACCGGTTTTCAGCAAGGGTGTTTGACAGAAGAAAGAAACCGTTACCGAACAGAGTGCTGTTCTTACACACTCACATGCACACACAAGGTCCTGTGCACCTAATACAACTTCTTTGTGTCTTTTTGACCAGTCCACAGTCCCAGCTTTCTGCACAACACTTTAGAAAGAGGCCTGCAGACAGCAATGAGGAAGCTATGCTCATTTACCTTACAAAGTAACTTGGTGTATTCATAGATTGTCAGTACACTCATTAAGGTCTACAAGTACACACCATGAGCAGACTGTAGAGAATTTCTCCTACTACTTATAAACAGTGCTATTTGCTCTTATGGACAAATGAGAACGGAGAAAGCATCTTTTCTAACCCTTAATCCTAATTAGCTCTTATATACAGTAATGGAATTTTAATTTTTTTAGTTTTTTTTTTGCATTACAGTAGATGTAACAGTCACCTAGTGTTCTACTAGTAGTGAATCATGGCCACATAACTGTGGCAGGGGCACCAGTGGGGATTATTGCATGTGTTGTCAACCCACCCCAGAGGCCAAGGCCCAGCAAACAGAGCGAAGCTGAACCCCAGATAAAGGGTTGATTGTGAAGAAAGAAGAAAAAGGGGCCAGTCACTCTGTGCAAGCAGTCAGCCACTGGCCTCTGATATCTGCCAACAAATGAAACAGGAATGCCACTTCCACAGCGACTTCATGCATGAGTGGCTCTTGGCAATTGGTGTGGACTACTTATAAGGAAAAGGGCAAGTGTAGTGAGTATTGTTTTTCTTTGTTCTGCCACAGTCACCATGGAGAACAAATAGAAGGTTTTTTTTTTTAAATCTGGGTGTGTGCATGTGTGTAGTGGAGGGGGGCACTTGGTTGTGAAGCATTTTCTCTTCTTGGCAGCTCTATCATCTCACTCAGCACATTGAAATACAAAAGACAGGTGTGCTGTCAGTGTCGCTCACAAGAAGATATAGTTGCACAGTCAGACTGAAAAATGGAAATAAAAGCCTTTACATGTTATCAGGCCATGGTGCTGCTGTGTCTAAACCTTCACCCACTAAAAACAACTGTGTGTCTGCTGGTAAAGGATAAATCAGTTGAGCAGATGCCTGGGCTCCTTTCCTGGAAATATTTATATTGACCAGCTCGCTGTATCTCTCATTGTATAATGTACATGACACTGCCAATGCAGCCTCTCAGCTTAAACGGGAAGGAGTTTCAATTTGATCACATGGTGTTGATGGGCCAATCACTGGGATCTGCTTTCTTGCTTGGGGAACATTTCAATTTGATTTCTGAGGCAGGACCAGAGTGAGAATGCAGAGATGGGGAGGAGCAGAAAGAAGAGTGGTGCATCCCAAAGGGTCAAAAACGGTGGCTCGAGCAGGAAGAGAATCACGAGGAGATGCAGATGGGCTTGCCATTCTTGTCATACTGATAGACAAACATTTTGATGCAGTGGGAGTTGGCAGGTGAGATCCAGGGGCTGCTGGTGATTGAGAAGTTGTGGCTGGCATAGAAGGGTGCTGGCTGCTTCCGGCAGCGAAAGAAGGCCCGTAGGATGGTGGCAGCCATGACGCGGAAGCGTCTGCTGATGAAGCAGTACAAGAAAAAGTTGATGCCAGTGTTCAGCAGCGCCAGCATATTGGCCACATCTGTGACTAGGTGGAGCAGGCGGGCAGAGCCCAATGCAGTAGGTGGTGCTGCATAGAGGTGGTAAAGGATCATGATCACACGCGGCGCCCATAACACTGCAAAAACCGAAGTGATGGCCAGCAAAATGGCAGTGGTCTTGCCAGTGGAGTAGCCACGCAGACGGAAGCAGCTTCGCCGATGGAGCTTGTGCACAATGACTGAGTTGAGGGCAAAGAAGATGGAGCAGGGTACCAGGTAAATGGTAGCACAGTGTGCCCACACCAACACATGCTGGCCCAGACTGCTGGCCCCACCAGCACCTCCGGCCACGCCTGCCGGCTCTAGCCAAAGGTCAGGCCACCAGTAGTAAGGGATGCTGGAAAGCAGGCAGCCCAGGTAGACGACCAGGATGACCCTACGTGTGCGAGCTGGGTAGGAGACAGCATGGTAGCGCAGTGGGTGGCACACAGCAATGTAACGGTCTACAGTCAGAGGAACGGTGATCCAGATTGAGGTGTGGATGGAGGAAAACTCAAGAACCTGCACTGCCTTATTGAGGGAGGGTGGCAAAGGGGTGCCTAAAATGAAGTCCTCCAGTAGAAAGTCCACAAACACAATGAGGAAGAGCACCAGGATGTCTGCTGCTGCCAGGGCCAGGAGGTAGTTATAGGAGGACTTCTGGCGGCGTGACACTAGCTGGGAAAGGATGATCACGGTCAAGATGTTTGCTGGAGGGATGAGAGGAGGAACACCTGGTTAGTGGACATGTTTAGAAAGGATACAAGCCAGTCAGTGCCATGTAACATTGAAATCTGAGTAGGTGAATAGTGTGGAAGAAAGAAGGGAAGGATAAAAGGAAAAAAAACTCAATAAAATTCTGGCAATGGAGGAGATGATGATGGGCATGTCATAGTTTTGTAATAGCAGTAGCATATTAAGAGAAAAATAACAACAGCAAAAATTTACTGTGGAGGGATTTATTTAAAAAGGTTAGATAATTTAGATGTTGGAAACACAGGTACCTAGACAAACAGACTGAAAGAACATACACAGTACTACATGCACAGACATCAATGCACTCAAATTAGTGAGCATACATAGAAGCAAAGTAATATGATGTGGTTGAGAAACAACAAACGGGAAGAGAATAACAACATATCAGTTGGTGTGCAGTGTTACTCGTGGGACTGTCTGATAACAGAAAAACAGTGACAGCAATAAACTGCCTTCCACAACAGGGACGTCAAACGAATGCTAATTGTGGTAAAATGACAGCAAATTGGATGTGCTTATCAAATGGAAATTCATGGTCAGGGCATGCAATAGCCCCACGCTAAGAGAAGAGAACAGTATAAACTAATAAAAAGTATACAATGTCATCTATAATTATTTATGTTTATGTTTAATATAAATATGGCTTCCATTAGCAAGCTGAGGTCAACCTGTCTCCACTTTAGTCTATGTGCAGACTTGTGGCTGTTTAGCTGTGATTATTACACATCTCTGTTCCTGGCATCTGTGAAAAAGGAGGGGCAAACAGAGAGAAAAACCTGTGAAAAGAGAGGGAATAAGAAGAACTGAGAGGATTTGGAGAAATGCAAAACTGAATATACAGGAAGATAACAGCAAGTTCCTGTGTTTTCTACCTCTGAACCCATAAACACCCTAATCCCAGCAAAGCGAAGACATCAGCCCCCACCCCCCACATGACCTTGTCAGTCATGTGTTTTGAAGCCTGTTGTACCTGGACACATGTGTATACACCACCAAGGAATCAGAGGAGGGCAAACCAATGGTGCAAAAGCAAAGGAAAAACCCTAGCAAGTACAACAGCTCTTAACATTGATTTATTCTGATAGTAAATTGCTGAATAATCAGTTTTAGACAGCATGGTTAGAGAAATAGATCTATAGCTTTGATCCTGGCAAATTTAATAGGTTGCAGAGTATTGACACGTTAAGTTACTGAGCTGGGTAGAAGCACTCTGAGTGAAAAATGGTGTTAACAAAATGCTGAGCTTAGTCACATAAACACAGGTATCCAGGTGCTGAAGCGGTCCTGTCTTCACAAGGCAATGCAAGACAACTTTTCCTTCTTAGGTCTAAAAACATGTTATTTTACTCCAAATTATTTTCAATCGCTTTTCATTGGACTTTGGGTTCTCAACTGGTCTTAGGTTGATATGTGCTTTAGCATAATGAGTGAGAACATATTTGTTGATAATGTTGAAATAAGTGGTTTTGTCTTTGATTTTTAAAGGTATGATCTACATCACTGTTTGCTGTCTGGCATATTAGTTGATGCACTATTACAGGCTCTTTGATCTTCAAGACCAAACCCAGAGCATTAGAAAAAAGGTTTTACTGAAAGATGGCTGTTATTTAACCCCCGCTGCTCTAGGACTGGCTTTTGGGGGAACCTCATCTGCTGTCTGCTGCTTGCCATAAAAAAGAGGCCATCCAGCATGCAGAGGCAGCATGTAAACAGATGCACTCAATTCAAGAGTCAGCTGTAGTAAACCCACCCTTACTCAGTCAGAAACAAACCTGTTCAGTCAGACATGCACACGGGTATGATTACATGCCTGTGCATAGGCTCACATAAACTGAAATACATATGGCAACACAGAATACATGTGAATGGTGTACACTGGTGCACATGCACACACACTATATATACAAAATATTCATGCACAGACACATGTACTTCATGCACAAACAGCATAGATTCTTGACAGGTGCATGCAGAGACATATTGCGGGCATATTCATATGCAAATAAACATGCAGGAAAACAAGTAACTTATAAGAAGGGTGCTTTGCAAGGTGAGGCACACACACATGCACAATAAGACATGGAGACCAAGTCCATTAAACCACGATAAGCCCTTTCCAGGAGCCCCCAAAAACACCTTAATACCCCGCTCCTCCAACCCCTTATTGTGAGTCTCATCACCATCCACATCTCTGTACCTCTCTCTGCCAGTCCTTATTAAACCTTCCTCATTCACCCCCACACTCCTTCTGTTTGCTGCAACTCACCCACCCATTCCAGCCCAGACCCTTCACCAACGTTGCAACACCTGTTGCCATTTTCCCTTGATAAATCATGCTATTTTGCTATCAGCAGTCCTATTTCCAAACAACAGGTGACATTGCAGAGGCGTGTGGGTGTGGGGGTGTGCTTGCTTTTGCATATGTGTGTGTGTGTGTGTGTGTGTGTGTGCGCGCGCGCGTGTGTGCGTGTGGAGGACAGCAGCTTGAGAAAACAGTTCAAGGACACCGCGTGTCACTTGCTGTGCCACACCGAGGTGGCGTGTACCACACTGCCAGATCTTCAGGGAATGTTCTGGACTGAAAACCACAAGGGAGGAAAAGGTTTAACTTGTTTTGGTGTTACTGTTGTGAACTTAATCTGTACTAGGTACAGATTCACCTGAATATCGCCAAAACATGCTGGACAAGGAACAATTCACAAGCCAATTTACATTACATTATCACTGAGTCCACCTTTGACTAAGTCAATTTTCTCATATTTGTTATTAAAATCACATGATAAAAAATGGAAAACAGTAATTTCTTAATTCATTACACAACACATGCATTAGAAGTCCTGTCAAGCCAGAACCCAGAATTTATCCTCCACATCGGACATCTTAAGAGGACTGATGCCTTGTTATTAATGAGGGCCTCAGACTGAATATGCAATGTAATTCAACTGTGCTTGATTAACATTAAAAATTATTAAGCAGGGTATGAATGCAAATGAGAAATGAATAGGGCCAAAGGGTTGTGCATACACGGTGAATGGTCCCTGTGGCCTCATAATTGCACTTTGCTAACGACTCCCGGAGAAATATCAGCAGCGGGGATTTGTTGTGGCTTGATAATGCATTGCCCAGGTGCCTAGAGTGATGCCTCTCTGGTGGAAATCACTCCAGTTGACCCATTTACCAGCCTTGGGCTCGGGCACGTCACACATAGCAGGCCTTGACTATCAGTTGATTGTGGGTGACAACTGCTCCCCCACCCTTCGACCACACACACACACACACACACACACACACACACACACACACACAAACCACAAACTCCTCCATTCTTCAAGCAGTGATTCATGTCTAGATTGGCCTCTGTGACATTTGTATGAGAACACTGTGGAATTGTGTGTGAACTTGTGTCTTTTCAGAGACTGGCAGAGCTGCTCCCATTGTGTGTGTGAGTGTGTTTGTGTGTGCACCTGTGTTAATTTGTGCATGTTATAGCTTGTACCTGTTCTACTGTTAACTTTGAGGAACACCTGTGCACATGGGTTTGTGTGGACAACTCAGAGGTACTGATATCTGTTTTGGCAGTAAGAGTTCACACTTGCTCCATCCCACAGTGCCCTAAACTTTCTGCCTGATTAACAAGGCAAACCTCTGTAACACAGCATAGCATCTCAGACTATAGCAAAGCCAAACAAACTCTGAGTGGATTTTAAAAATTAATTACTAAACACAGATCTTTTACCAGTGACTTGAATGAAGTAAAAGTGTCAGTCCAAGAATACCTGTTTTCCCATCATGTTAAATTTGTTTTCATAATTTAATTTGTCCCATGAGGCCAGAGGTGGTTTAGCAGTCAACTGTTACCGCCCCACAATATCGAACTGCATTGGCCAGTGCATCTCAGATACTTGTCTCCTCTGTGTCCTTCAGGCGTAGTGCAGCACTTGTTGCTGCCTGCATGCTCTGGGTGTAACAGTTCACCCTTGCCTGAGATGTGCCTCACCTATAGATGCTTACAGAATTGCTGGTTTGTTCATAAGAATATGTCTGATGGGAATGGGGTGGAAAAATCAGCTGGTCCAAACATTATGAGAGGCTGTAGGTCGCATGGTATTTAGGGACACCAAGTCTACCTTTTTAAACCAAAGATGGCATCTGTTGGCACCCCATCCAGGGTGTCCCCCCCTTGTGCCATAAGCTCCCTGAGGTAGGCTTCATGCCCCCGTGAACCTATACAGAATAAACATGGAAAATGGATGGACAGATCTGGTGTTATACATGTAAACTGCCTTCATAACCTAAATTGGTCCAGTATAGATACCCATCTGTGTCAATGCAGAAGCTTCCACTAGAGTAAGCACTGACTTCAGGAAATCATGACCACACTCAGCGCCCATATGATCCGCATCCAGTGTTCTACCATAGAGCTGGCCTGTCAGAAAATGCACTTTGATTCAGATCAACAAAGGTGAGCTCCAGGAGTGGGGCAGCCAGGGGGGCAATGAGTGGGAGGCTAGTTGACATTTCTATTCACTGAGAGCCAGGTCACGTTCTGGTAGATTACAACCTTTGCTCGGTAATATGCAGGCTTTTGTTTGAGGGGTGGGAGTAGTCACCACGTTCAAGTCCATGTAGCACTGAGGAGACACTATTGGCACAGGTATGTGTGAGGCTGAAAGGTAAAGTCATGAACACAAGCAGTGCAGGGAACTTGACTAGGTACATAAACTTCAGTGGGAAATGGTAAACACATGCATGACAGGAAGCTGTTTTAAGCACTGCTGTGAGTGCATTGTGGTGGCTGATCCCTGAAACTACACTCCCACTGCTGACTGGGCCCCCACTGTTTATCTCTCTAAGGTCTTCAAATGAATAAGATAAAAAGGAAAAGCTTGAAAAGTAAGAGGGTCACAAGCCAATTTGGCAAATGCCGTATAGGGTATACACACACGCGCGCACACACACACACACACACACACACACACACACGCGCGCGCGCGCGCGCGGATATGGACATGCACGCATGGCTGGGCTGAGCTGACCCGCACAATTACCCCTGAAAACACAAACATAAGATGCGGCAGGGCAGCAGCGTGTGGCAAAAAACAACTCATTTTCACAGGTGCCTGAGTTGGTGGTGACCAGGTTCATTGGTGAATCAGACTGTGCAGGCAAAACAGAAAGCACATAGTGCAATACAGAGAGGAAGGACAGCGATAGATAGAAAGAGACAGGGATTTAGACAGGCAGATTTGTAAGAGACAGCTGGAGGGAGAAATGATAAAAGTAATCCAGCCTGCCATAAACAGAGCTCAACCTGAGGCTAAGTTTAACGTTTGGGTTACACTCTCATTTTTGTTTCTCTTACCCCTTTCCAAAGCCCTGCTGCCTACATTAGTGTCAGGTAAGTCCCCAGTTCTGGGTGAAAGAACATTGTCTGACATCCCCACCACTGTTGCAGTGCTGTTCTTTGAAATTAAATTTCCTGGTGGTGAACTCAAGGATAGTGTTATAGGGTGGAACGTGCAGACCGCCTGCTTCACAGAGGCGCACCTCTGGCTCCCGTTGTTAAACACTTGGGTTAT